>JRUX01001084.1:0-14674 GCA_001407235.2 Kudoa iwatai
ATATAATGATTATAAGTTTAAATGGTGGTATATATCGACCATTAATCATAATGTTTAATCTCATTAAAAATTGTATACCGGTAGGCTATTGAAAAAATAAATCCAAATCAATATAAAGTTTCATTTAAACTAAACATAAATTTAATTTTATTAAAATTTTTTGTGTATTACTACCGATTCATGTTAATTATGCATATAAAATTATATCAAAAACTATTAAAAGATCCTGTTATATACTAAATAAATCATCCAACTATTACTTTTCTTATAAGAATGCTAAAATTTATCACTTTATTTTTGTACGTTAGCTATACTCATCGTTTAAATGTGCACGCTCCTACACTATAATTGGATTTTAATTGTATGATCTTTAAAATTTATCATTTTATATATTTTTATCATTAGATTGTTAAAAATCTTTATTTTAACAGAAAATATAGTTATTCTACACCTAATATTGTGGAAACAAGTTTAATGTAATTGTTATTTTTATTAAGATATCATCCATTAATAGTATTAAACATGTTTTTGCACAATAATGATCAAAAATATATTTTTTTTCTTTTAGATTCAACTATTATTCATTGCTTACAAAAAACGAATTATTAAGATAATATTAACTATAACAAACAATATAAACTTTAATTTTGAAGAATAATAAAATAATTTGCTATTAGTATTGTTTTAATTAAATAAATAAAAGTCTTGCAATATAAAATAATCTATATTATGATATAGACTATAAATAGAATAGATGCCTTTAAATATTAAAATAATAACAACAGTTAAAAATCATTATTTCTATTCAAATTAAATTTTACTTTTATTATTCAAAAAAAAATAAGAATAGTGATTTTTTTGTCAATATATTTCATATATATATATATATATCACTACGTTTCCTTTGGCATTATTTTATATCAATAAAAGATATCAGTAAAATAAGAGATGAGATTCGAATCAAATATTCCATTCATCTTAATAATTTCAATTTATCTAATGTAGCGAGAATCAAATGAGTGTATATATATTTGTAAAATTTAATCTAAAAATAGTAGTAACACTAAAATATATCCCAAATTGAGTTAATTAAACTCTATTTATGATTTTAATTTAATTGAACATCTTAGTCAAAATGACTGAAATCCATAGAAAGTTGTTTAAATTGTTTGGCTAGTGGTTTTATTACGTTGCTACGATCACTAAGTTTATTAATATTATTTTTAGACCTTTCAATCAATTTATCTTGTAGCATTTTTTTTAAATTTGAATTTTTAAGCATATATTCTTTGAAATGAGAAGAAAAATCATTACCCAATGATTGTAGAGTAATAAGGATCTCACTTCGTATGTCATCCTTAATGCTGTTACATTCAAGTATGTACAATAGAAAGGGAACTGAAAATGATAGAATATAGTTGGCAGTATTCTCAATATCATATCTTTTTTTATCTACTGAATAAATAGCATGGAAAATCTTGTAGATAATTTTGAAATAATTAAAGTGATTTTCATTTATTATTGAATCACTACTATTACCAACATTAACAATGGAATCATTCAATTTATTTATGTTATATTCTAAAAGAAGATAAGCTAATAGTTGAATGGTATTATTGTAGATGGAGCTTTTTATTGCTTTAAGCACCACTTCTAATAAATATTCGTGATATTTTGTGAAATCAAGTACTCTACTAACAAAAGAATCAACTATATTTACAAATTGTGGCACTATTATCATATCTTGATCACACTTTTCAACAATAGTAGAACAATTTATGGCCAATTTTAACTTTATATGAAATGAGTTAGCTAGTGAGCTACCACTATTTTGAAAATTGGAAAGTAAAATAAACAAATACCTAAAATAGATTATCATTAGCATTGTAATCCATGAAATGAACTTATATATAAAATACTGGAGCAAAAACTTTGGATCATATTGATAGAGAGACTTCATAAGTAAGTCATTTATTTCCCATATTTGACTTTCATATATGGAAATATTGACAATGTTATCCAATCCACAACAAATCATGCCCATCAATTGAGTTATCATGTACACATAAAGATTCATATAATGAATGCTAGTACTACCATCAACACTGATAGTGTCCGTAACAATAGAACAACATCTAACTAGAATTTCTACGATAGAAATCATAATCATTATATCATCAGAATCTAAAATAAAAATAATGGATTTCTAATGAACATATATATATACATTGTGAAAATGATATGTTTGGTAAAAATATATATTTAATATTTTTCTTGAGGTTAATAGGTAAAGTATTTTCATATGACAAATTCTTAAGTATATAGATAATAATTGTTGTTACTTTCTGTAAAAATTTCCCTTGAGCCAATGTGTCATTACTTTTATCTAATCTCTGTGTAATATCTAGGATCTAATTATTGTATATAAAAATAACATGGAAAGTATCAAAATTATTTATAATACTGTTGCAACAGTGGCCAAAATACTAGGATAAATATCTCCTTGAGTAGTACCAAGTATTAAACGAAAAATAACATCCAAAATCTCATATAATATATCATTCTATAGGTAATTTTAATAAAAAAGTAATTAAAATAAATTATTATTTAACAACTTTTTCGGATATGCATGTAGAATTTTCAATGAAAAATACATACAGCAGTTGGTTCAATGTATCGATTACATAAATTAAATTTTTGTTAAATATAAATGAAGTATTATAACAAATATCAACAAGAACAAAACATATCATTGCAAATAAATAATTCCATATATCAGCATCACTTAGTGTATGAGGTAATCCAAAAGTACAACCTAAATAATATAACAAAAATTAGTGTAAATAATCAACAATACAATAAATGTATACCTTTAATAACGCTAGAAACCTCATAAAAATTACTTTTCAACCAAAGAACACTCATAAGAAGCGTGTTTGGTAGATAATTAACCACAAAGTTATTAAAATTTTTAGATATAATATGTCTAAATTATTTAAATCAATTAGTTTAATTTATATTCGTATTCATATAGTTATGTTTTGTAATATAAACAAGCAATTAAAAAACTTTAGACCAAATATTTACAATTAAATAGCATATAATGGATTTTATTGAAAAAAATTGCTAGTCTAAATAATGTAAAATATCAATCATACGGTAATTACTTGATTTAAAGATATAAAAAAAGGTTCAAAATTCATAACGATACACAATAAGTTAAATTTATTAATCTAAGATAGTGGAATATATTAATAATCAAAATAAAACGATATTGATATTTTATAAGCAAATACAGATAACTTAGTAAAGGTTTAAAAGTATAAATTTTTATAAAAAAAATATTTTTTTTTAGAAAAAAGTTTTAAATTTAATAGCTTACTTAAAGAAAAATGTTGATGCTAATACATCCACATTCTTTGCATCCATAATAGTTGGTATCTTGCACCAATCAATGATAACAGTTAGACAGCATATTCCGATACATTTTAAATGTTGGTTTATAAGGTTTGTATGACACACTGGAAAATTAGATTGGATTGCTATAAGATGTTGGTATTTTTGATAATAACCACATGTATTATTATATATCTAAACAAATTAAACTCCTTATTATAAATTTCATGATAAAATTTATGATATAATATAAAAAGTAAGTACATTTGCAAAACATTCAACAAGAGAAAGAATTCTAGTAGTGTAGGCAGCTTCACCATGAATTGTATGATTAAGTGATGCACCACTATTTTGAAATTGGTCTAAAGCACTATCAATCAGTTCATACATATCATCACAGCCAGTATATTGATTTTGCTTTATTTTAATCGTAATCCAGCTGGAAACAATCTAATACCATTAATAGATTTATTACAATATAATGATGAAACAAATGTATTTTTTGACAAAAATTGACCTACTTTACAGGCATAAAGTGTTGAATTTGGATCCGCCTTTTGTTTCAAAGCAACTTTTAAAGAGCTATTAATCTAAATCAGACAAAAATATGTCAAATTAGTAAATAAGATTAAGTAATTTAGTGGCTAAGAGACTTGTAGAATGTATTGCTCAAGGAATAGTTGATTAGGAAACCGCGGATCAGTGACACTACCAAATGCGTTAATAATATTCTAAACGACATTCATCAATACACAAAATTTTTAATTTCATATATTATTTTACGCTAATAATTTTTAAACCCTCCAATCTAATACCATCATTTTTAGATAGTGAAGCAATTAATGATATTTTCATTATTTCAGATAAGTGCTCAAAAATTTCTATTCCTAAAAAGAATTATACAAATATAATGCTATAACTTTTTATTAATAATATCATCTCAAAACAATAGTAATTTCACATCTTTATGCTTTTAAAGGTGTTTAAATAAACTACTTTTATTTATTAAATGTAAATCAGTCTTATAATAAACATATAGCTTTAATTACCTATTTAATTTTAATTAAAGATGGTTAACCTTTTAAAAATAAGAATAATAACAAATATTTTTCATGTAAAATAAGATTTTATTATTTATATTTTAAATGAAATTAATATAAACCATAATAATAAAATAATTGAGCCTATAAAAAATAAATTATTCTAATATACAGCCACATACAATAAGTTTACTATACAGATTATTATTTTTTATATAAAAAAATACTTTTATGATAAGAACAATCAGGATCGTCAAGTTTGCAGTGCTCATCGCTACACCATACTAATATTTCATCAAGTAATGTTAATGCATATAGCCTTGTAGACCAATAAGGCATAATAACATTAGTTTGATAGGTGTTTTCGTCTTTTTCTGATGTGCCATATATAACTAGTTGACCTTAATGTTAAATTTAAATTTTTTTGAAATTTAGTATTTATGCTACTACTTGCTGCTGCATGGCAAACTGATACTGTTATATTCGTAGTTGGAGGAGAAATAACCTAGTTATGTTAACAATATAATAATATGCTAGCTATATTAACTATATATACCTTTTGTAATACAAAAAACCATTTATGAAAGGATATGATTTTTGATTTTAATGCATAGTTAATAAGGGATTTAATAGATATTTTAATATTTTTAATAGCAGTTTCACAATCATGTAATACATCTAACAATCCAAAAAGATATCCTTCCAATCCTTGAGTAATGACATACATCGGATGTTCCAAGTATGTTATTACATTTTTAATAGTAGGTATCAACTGATAAACCTTATGAGGATACAGTTGGGTCAATTGTTTTAGGAGATTTGTAGCATTTATCATGCATATATGTGGGTGATTTTTAGTCAAGTATTTGAAACATGTATAGATCATATAATTTGGATCAAAAATGTATTGATCATTATTAAAAGGTAATAAATGTTCTATTGGTGATTGAATAAGTTTGATGATATTAGTTGTAAAATCAATACAATTAGTATTATTAGTATAATATTGTGATTCTTGGTGGTAGAAACAATGATCCAATTTAATAGTAGAATATCCTAAGAATTTATCATTTTTCTCATCTAAGCTACTACCATTATCAGAATAATCTATTTTTAATGACTGTTTATAAAGTTGATAGAATCTTGAAATATGAAAATATTCTGAAGTTATAAAATCGTTTGATGATGATTTCAGCATGCGTAAACACATTTCAATCATTGCCAACTCATTGTACGAAAAAACATTCATACCCAGACCAAATTCAATCATACTCGATAAGCATCTACTTAAATCATAAATATTATGAATATATGAACCACAAGTATTCATTATTGCTTTGGAAATATTTAATATTAAAAATTCTATGAGATTTTGTGGTAATGATTTTATATGTGGTAACACTAGGTACAATGCATATCTTGACCAGTGTTGTATGATCCAAGATATGGATGTATTGGAAAAGCTTAATATTAATTTTATATTAGTATCCAAATAGCTATCGATATCATCATGCTTGCAATTGTAGTGAATATTGGCTATTGAAAGGATGGAACCAGCAACCAGTTGCTCATCATGATTGGATACTGCTACACGATAATCACTGACAAGTGTTTTTACTGCCAAGGTAATATTTCGTGTAACTGCAAAATACAATCCAACAACTTCACTTACCAAGCATTGTATTAATGGAGAGTTTAAACTTTTCCAAAAACAAATACAATCATAAATCATGATAGTATAATCTTCATCATCAATGTATTTTCTAATTTTTAAACATTCTTTCAAATATATAATATATACCAGTAGACA
The DNA here is from genome assembly GCA_001407235.2 of Kudoa iwatai. Lineage (NCBI taxonomy): Eukaryota > Metazoa > Cnidaria > Myxozoa > Multivalvulida > Kudoidae > Kudoa > Kudoa iwatai. The sequence goes on from JRUX01001084.1 coordinate 6,247, forward strand.
ATTAGATTGTGTATTGAAATATTCTTGAAGAGATGAATAATTTGATTTAGATTTTTGGGTATGTTCACATATCATTCCACTGAACATGATAATATCTTCATTAGGTAAAAAACACATGATATTACCCAAAAATTGAATGACGCTATCAATTGTTATTGTGCTTATTGGTAGACCGTAATTCATAATTTTTTCCACCTAAATATATACATAAAATAATAATATTGTAGTACAATTGCTTAAGTTTGAAAGACTTGATCAATTGGTTCAATGATAACAGGAAATAATGACAAAAAATAATCATTATAGTTATTGGAATCGTTATTAATCTAAATAGTAGGTAGGGAATTATTATTAATATATAATAAGAATTGCTATCTATGCTAGATGTACTTCTTGATAAAATTTAAATGGATTATTTGCTATTCTTTGGTGAATAGGATATATAGGGCAATGATGAATTTGGTTGTATATTGATTGAGGCTCATAAATAAGTGATGAAGGAGTGTTATATGATGATAAAATTCTAAAACAAATTTTTCCAGCGTTAACATACAAATCAACTAAAGAAATAGAATAAATAATATATAATAGTATTTTACTCGTAAGCTTACTTCCATGTAAAATAAATATATCTTTTAATTCAAGTAAAAGATTGAAGAATATAGAAAATATTAGGTCCAAGTTAGATGAACAAACAGTTGATTCAAACTTTTTATGTATATTGCTTGCCTCATTCTGTTTTTTGTTATTATCAAAAGAATAATTATAGTAGTGATTATAGTAATAGGAACGTATGAAATCAAGGGCAGTATGGAGATACTTATTTAATTTTTTGGCAACCATATCATCAATGAGTTGTGGGCAGAATTTGGCATAATTTTTTATAGCTATACAAATTAAAATTAAGATAATTATTTATAAAATATTCAGTTAAGATTCATATAAAAATACACAAATATTTTCAATATACATAGTATTTTACACTAATTATTATCTATCATTATTTAACTCAAATAATTTGATTTCTTTATTAGATAAAGCTAATTCTATTAAAAAATACAATAAACTAACTAAATGTGTATTTGATGATTATTTTCGTTTGAAAATTAATTTTTGCTACATGTATTTACTTTATTTCTCTCAAAAATGCTTAATTTTGCAATGGTAGCTGCAAGCGTTTATTGAAAAAAAAACTATGTAACTTTAACAAATTGTTAAATTAAAAACCTTATACAACGACTGTATTTTTATAATATTTAAGTGTAAATATACACATTTTTATTGTATGATTAGTTAGATATGAGAAAATAAAGCTAAATATTTATTTAATGAATAAAATAGTGTATTTAAAACTTTAATAAAATAATTTATAACTTAAAAAATCATATTTATATAAAAGAATTAGTTTCAATAACTGCAGAAGGAAATTATAAGCAAAGAAACTAAATATTTTAATGGTATCGTTAAAAAAGAATGGTGTTAAATACAATTTAGCAATAATATGCATGTATTAATTGAATTATATTATTAAGGATAATATTATTTAACTTTTAATTTTAAATTTTAAGCTAATAAAGTGGAAAATGCAATGGAATAATCATTACCAATTAGTGAGTAAGTTACATCACAATAATCAAGATCAGAGATATTGGCATATCCATTGAAAATTCTAATATCATAAGTCATGGAAAAATAGTTGAAAATATCTCTATTAAAATGTTGTACAATCTGGCTACCTTTAAATTATATATGAGAAAATAAAAATGAAGTAATTATGTAATTAGAATTGTTACCTAGCATGCATATACCAGAAATGGTTAACCATATGATACGTTTACAATCCATTAACACAGTATCATCAATAGAACTGTTATGATTAGATGTTTGCTCGGCTAATATCATAATTATATCAAATACTTTCTAAAAAAATAGTTTAAAGGTATGATATAAAATTAAAGACGAATCATTACTCTAATGACTTGGTGTGGAACACCATACTGACTGTTTGATGCGATGGCAACCATGGAAGCAATAGCATAAAGATGACCAGGAGTTTTATTAGAGAGTGTAAAATTGAATTCAAGATATTTGGAAATACATTTGTTTAGTGTATAAGTTAAAAGAAGTGGATTATATTCAACAATGTATTTCAATGCGATAATTACGTAGAATATAATATCATGGATATCACAAGACAACCAATGAATAATTTCATCTATTAATATATTTCCTATAAAAAATATAATAGAGGAAATTTTTATGTAATCATCCCAATTATAATGATACTTATGATTAATACCTTGATCATTGCTAAGTGGTTTTACAAATATTTGTTTTCCAATGGGTCCAAAGTGTTGAGCACATACACATAAAAATATTAAAAAGTATTTTTTCCAACACAAATAGCTCTGATAGATAAATAAAGTTATTTTTTTCCCTGATTTTTCATTGTTGGAATATTTTAAAGTGGGAGTTTTTTGGTCCGTTTGATTAATATAATCAAGTGATTTAAGACGATTAAAAAATTCATTTATTATAAAAATTTTAGATGTATCGTTTATTTTATCAGCAACTAATTTTTTCATAAATTTATACACTTGTTGATAGTAGCCAATTGTATTGACATCATTGGTTTTTATACCAATTTCACAAAGGCTTACAGTGTATTGAACAAAATATTTTTCTACATTATCACAACCGCATAACTTTAAAAAGTTGAGAGCTAACTATATAATAATGTGATTAGTAGTGTGAATGTGTACAAAGTATGGCTATGTTAAGTGATAATGATTATAGATATAATCATAATAATAACTGCATTTAAAAATCGTTTACACACACAAAATACACATATATTATATTAAGATAGTAATATAGAGTTCATTTAGATTATTAATTCATATAATTATTAAAAGATGAGGAGAAATTAGAAATATATAAAAATAAGGTAAAATACGTTAAAAATTTCAATTATTCTATTAATAGAAGAATAAGAGGCCAATAAATGTTCCAATTCAAGCAGATAAGTACTAAAATATTCTACATTTTTACTCTTCTATATGTACATATATATGAGAAATAATAGATAAAATAAAAATTTACCATAAAATAGCTGTATATAAGTATATCAGTGATATGAGTCTGTATTAAAGGGAATACATATTGAAAAGTGTAATTAAAGAAATGATCATCAACTGATTTAATATGATGATTTTTTCGTCGTATTAATATATTTTCAATTAGATTGTATGTATTTTTTTCTATTAGTGTAAAAACATTCTTTCTTATATTTTCATCTTTTGTTTTCAAAGATATAATAATTTTTTTTAATATCTTGATAAAATATACACAAATTATAACAATCATAATTAAAAACTTAATTCATAACACAAATACACGTTTATACACATAATCCTTTCCTTTAATAATTAATAATACTAAAAAAATTCTAAAAAATAGAATGAAATTTATATTACAAACATATAATGCTTTAAAAAAGAAGAAAAAGAAATTGTGTGTAACATTAACATTATAAAATATTCATTACTTCAATAATTTGGCATTTGATACCATAGTTGTATACTGAATCAAAAAGCATTTTCATAATAACTTGTATCCAATATGATAGATAATTTTTATTCTCATAAAAATATTTAGAGCTCATTACCAACTCTAATGATTCAAGTATGATACCAACATCTTCTACCTATATAAAATAACATTATATATGCTTACATTAACTTGCATATGAGATTTATAATCATAACATTACCTTGTTTAAATTTTTGTACAACTGACTTAATTCACCAAGGTATACTTTTAAATCCTTAAAATAACAATTAAATATTGTAATTAATGAACAATTATGATTAAATTACATTTCTAGCCAATCTACATTCATAATATGCTTTAAAATAGATAATATTCCTAAAAAAAACTATTATATAACTATGAATATTAATATTTTTTACAATATGAATGTTATAAAGTTATATAACAAAATAAAATATGTTTTATTTTATTTTTAATTTTTATCACGCGGTATTCATTTAATTTTACCTAAATATTAAATAGGTAATTAATTAATAAATTAAATAATAATAAACTTATTTATTTAATTGTATTTCTTTAATTACATAATAATAGTAGTTATTAAAAGATATTTAGTTTTATTGTTATTTAAATGATATAAAAAATTTAATTAATTATGTTTAATTAACTATAATTGTTGTTAAAGTAACTCGTAATATATTTTACGTACTGTACTAATTAACAATCAAGAATGTTATCATATGCATTTAAAAACAAAAGAAAATATTAGATACATCTCTGTAGGTGTAAGAGATTTCTTTAAAAAAGAAGAAGGTTTCCAAAGTTTTTTTAGTGTACTTTCAATTGGATAACTATGTGTAATAGAATAGAATCGATCACACAATTCTCTTGCTTGAATTCTTGATGTTGAATCAAATGGATTTTGTGGTAGTAAAGCAACATATGCTGATAATAAACGAAGATTTTCACTAAAAATTTTCTAAACAATTACCATATAGATTGAAGTCATAACTGCAACAAATTATCAAAACTACAAGGTAATATACTTTGTCAGTTCTTTGTACAACATCAAGAACTTGATTACATTTGCATAGCCAACCATAATATCTAACAAACTGATAATTATCACTTATTCCATCAAATATATTGCTGTAGTCAACAAATAATTGGTCAAATGCTTGTTTTAATTGTTGAATCTGACTATCATCTAATTCTCCATCAATATCATATAAAATTGAATTATGATTAGAAGTAGATTCCATAATTATTTATCTTCTTCAGATAAATAATACAAACTATTAATGATATGGTCAGGTAAACTAAATGAAATGAGTGACCACACGATCAAACTAATCGTTAGGCTTAGTTTAGAATTCGGAATCAAAGTGTTACGATAACACTTTTAAAGTATTACAAAATATTTTATAATATATTTTACCTTATTTCTATTTAAAAGTAATATAATTACATTAATAGAAAACAAATACCTTATAAAATCAATTATTAATATTTACATAATAAATTATTTTTTTAAATTCTTACAAAATCTAAATAAATAATTTTTTTTATCAAATATATAAACTTTAAATATAAAAATGATAGTCGCTATAGTAGTTAGTTAATAATATCATTACGCATGCGTTAGACTTAATTGATTTAATGGTATAAATAAATATTATGCATCTATAAAGTGACTATAAAGATTGATTTAAAATTTAAATAAAGTTTAATTAATTAGTTATATAATGTGTAATGCAGGTAATTTTTATTTTTTACAATTACAATAGAATCATTGCATGTAATGATTAGTTAACATATTAGTGCATAATAGAAAAATTATATTACATTTATTTTTTTTATACTATCTATTAAAGAAAAATGGCAACCAATCATAGTGATTCATGCTAATAATTGAATGTATAACACTGGAAGTATATTTTTCGGTGATATTTTAGTATCATTCATAAATTTTAGTAAAGATATATTTAAAAAAAAAATTATTAAATATGCTGATATTGTGTGTTTATTAGAATTTTAAGCATAAAAATATAATTAATACATCATTTTAGTATAATTTATAAATATATATCGTTTTTTTATTATTTAAGGTTAAATAACAGACAATCTTGTACAATATGTTTTATTTTCATTTATTTATAGATTAGCATGTGCATTATTTTAACCTATAATTTGATGAATCAAATGAATAGATTTTAAATCAAAAATTAATGAAAATAATGTTGAAAAGTGAATATTTTCATGTTTAAATACTAATTTTTGTTTAGATGATCAATGATGTTTATTATAACCTATTATTTTGGTAAAATAAATAAAATATGTTATTATAAAAATTTATTAAAACAGAATGAATGAATTTTAAACCTTTTTTTAGTTGATTAATTTTTCATTAAAATATTTTATATACTATGGCCTATATTAATTATAAAAAAAACTACCTATTTTTTGCATATGTATTTATAATAGTTTCCACTGAATGATGAAATATTTAAAGAATACTGCTTTTTTATAGTGTAAAATTTTATTTTAAATGGATTCGTACAATTGGCTCTATAATTTATGTGTGAATTTTGTTGTAACCTAAGGAATAAACTTGTTATTTGTAAACATTTTATTATAACCAATAAAGTAACATTTTTGAAACAAAAAGTATCATAAAATATTCATAATATTTTTTTAATACTCAATTTTTAGTTTGTCACAACATATTACTACTATAGTTAATAGTATTAAATAGTAAATTACATTCATATAGACACAAATACCATAAATAAGAAGATGCCGCCAATTCATCGGGATCACTCCTAATGATTCAAAATACTATTCACATGTATTATTCATGAATATTAATAATGCTTAACTATAAGAATAAATTAAAAAGATGATTTTACCATTTTCTAAGTCACATCACATTTTAAAAATAAGTTTTCTTTCAAAAAAACACTATATTCAAAATATCATTGTATATATAACTTTTTAATATATTTATTTAATGGCAATTCAGCCACATTTCTTCTAATATCTTCAATAGAATTTCATCAGACAAAAAATATTAAATGAATCATTATTCTACCGATTTCATCCGACAATTAAACCATTTATGTGCGGTGATCGTGGTTGTTTGTGAAGTACGTTGTACAATTGGATTAATCTAATTTCATTGTTAATAAAAAAAAAGATATCCTACATTTGGGAAAATGTACGAAAGAGTTATTACAAAATCAGATGAAGAAAAGTCCATGAAATCATTGGCAATAAAAAATGATGAAACTCAAATGGATTATAGCCTTGAAGAATCAACTGGTCCTTACCTAATACATCAAGTTAAAATACATTTTAATATTAATCTTTTTTTAAGATTTTTATTTAAAATGGGATGAATTAGTTGGTGTAGTATCTTGCACCATGTGGTATACCTCCAGATTTATATGAATATATAATAGAATTAAAAATTGTTATTTATAAATCTAGTCAATTTACCCAAGAAATAGTGGCGTTTCCTATAAATAACTTATATATAGCATCACAAGTACAAAAATAATATTTTTTTAATAGATTTATATTGATACTTTATTTATAAAAAAATTAAAAGCTAATAAAATTATCTATGTATTTAAATTATTTTTTTTACTGAAGATAATGAGCAACCCCTATCCGAATTATTACTTTCCATGGACTGTCTTTAATTCGCTTTATAGCAGCTATCTTGTTGGTGTAATTTTGTTTTAATACTAAACAAACATTATTTAAAATGAAATCAATTTTAAGGGTGGTACGATGTTATGGAAAGGTTTTCCTAGTTATATTATCTTGAGTGGACTTATTAGTGTTGGTGACACATTTTTATGTTTTATAACTCAAAAATATATGTAAATATTATTAAAAAGTTGACAATATATTTTTTAAAAACATTTAGATTTAGTAGATGGTTAAGCAGCCCATTACTGTTTCTAGAAAGATGGTAATCACTTTATACTTTATAAAAATGCTATAATTAGATTTAGTTTGGCAAATTTTTTAATTGCGCCTTTCTATACAACAGTTTTAGTTGATTGTATATTGGTAAGCTAATATACAAATTTTATCACTTTATAATCAATTTATGTATTATAGAGTGACTCTGTGAATGGAATTCGTGGTCCGTTGTTCTTTGTTATTGAAGGTACCAAATTACTCCTATCTAGACGTCGTCGCTATAGAAATTATTCCTTTTCATATTTATCTTCAAGGTTGTTTATAATGTTATTTTTATCTCAATTAGTGTTATCTATAGCTAATCTGATTTAAATAATTTCTTAAATAGCTATATAATAAGTTCATTTAGTCTTTATTTATACTATATTATACCATAGTTAAATAATATTCAGTTAATTTCATGTAAACATAGATACATTTGACATCTAATGTTTTAGACCACTCAATTTATATCAGCGATTTGTTACTTACACAATCGTGATTTTTAGCCGTTGTCTAATAAACAATATAATATATCGATTCTTTTCATATTTTTTGAAAAGAAAGCAAATAGTAATACAATTTATTATGATCCACATTATTTTAGTTATTATAGGATATAAATTCTGTGGATAACAATAATAAAACTGTCACTGATGAGTTGAACATTGATTCTTACCAATTGAACCACATGTGCACAACAACATACACAAAATATTCTGATAAAATGACATTATCATTCGTTACTAGCGTAACCACCGATATCCTTATGATGCCAATTGTTACTAGTGGTGTGAAATGTCTTCTTCAAGGGTTGGATTTGTTTGTCGACAACTTTTCCAAACAATCTGTTGGTATGTTTTCAATATAAGAATACTAGAGCAACATAGTCAATCATTAGTTT
>JRUX01001085.1:0-27526 GCA_001407235.2 Kudoa iwatai
ATATATATATTTACAGTAATTTATTATTAAACTTCAATAAAAATTGAACTATTTATCAATATTGTACATGTGTGTATTTACAGCAATAAAATGCAAATCATTCACATTACAAATTTAGTAATGAAAAATATTTAAAAATATATGCTTTTAAAATAATTATAAAATGTAAAAAATAAAAATATTATATTTTAATAAGATAAATTTATATTTTTATACATAACCTTAGATTAATTTACATATGTATTATCTGCATTAATTTTATATATATATTGTAATGAAAATTTATATATTGATGTTAAATAATTAAAAAAAAAATTCAAATTTTATTGTTAATCTTTAAAATTTACCATGGAACATTTGCTATAAATATAAAAGACTTCAACCAAGGTTACCATATAAATAGCAAGAAATATATATTGTGCAGTTTTAATTGCAGTACCATTTTCAGTCATTAAATAAATTAATTTAAATAGATAAATAAAACCAGCAGGATACCTAAGATAAAAATTAACTATCTATTAAAAATTAATAAGTACACAATTGGCCCCTGAGTACCAATCATTCGACTATAGTTACGTTCACCATTATCATACATTTCCACAAATTCCATATATGTTTCAAAATCAATTGGAGTGTCTAAAAAAAATTTAAACTATGAATTTAAATTTTACCATTAAATTAATGTTAAATTTTAATTTTTGTAATTTAATATAAATAAAAATATATATCACTTTATAATATTTATGTTATTATTATAAAATAAATATAACTATATACTTTTATATATATTATTCATCAGAATTTATTTTTTATAAAAAATAGTATATTTCATAAGTTTAATTACATCTAATTTTGTTGATTATATAAAATCCAAGAATTGCTTCAAGGGATACCAAAACAAGGATAGTAGTTAATAAAACATGGTTCAAGTATATAGTTTTTGAATTTTTCTTCATTAAATTTAATTTATTAGATACATCCATATTAACCCTTTTAATGGTTTCGGTAGAATTAATTACTTCACACCAGTAAATCTCTACTGGATCACTTGGGATTAGTTGTATACAAAAATAACATAATTAACTCAATATTTAACAAATTTTATTACAATAAAGCATTTTATTATTTAAAATAAAGTTATTTTGCTAAAAAATCTTTTTTATTTCACACTTTTACAACACACACACTACATGTTTGAAAGTGAGAAATTAATCACCTCATTGAAAAGATTAACAACTGTGGACACATTAAACAAACCTAAATTAAACAAAAAAATAATGCTAAGAGTATTCATAATAGTGTACCTAGCACCATATAGTTAAGAGATTAATTTTTAATGGTTTTAATGTAGTTTTTGTTCGTTAATAATCTAATATAATAAACAATGCTAGTGGCACCATTATCATATCGTAAATCTTTACATATATGCTCAAAGATGTAGATTAATTTACTATTTAAGTATTTAGACAATAATATGTACATTGATTCGTAAAATTAATTCTTATATATTATTTTTGTTTATAAAAAATAACAATAAAAAAAATTAGCAAATTATATTAAAAGTTAAATTTTTATAATCGTAAATGCTATATCCATTAAGCTTTTTTAACATAAGTAACATTTTTTTTATTATTTAAGTACAACTAATAAAAAAATTTAAAGTAATAAATTCAAAAAATTAAATAAATAGTATAGTATTAATTTTAATATTTTGATGAAATAACAATATTTGAAGTAATTTTTTAGTTTGATACTAACCATATTTACTTGTAAATGTTAGGATTCACATTTTGTAAGTTAATGACATAAAAATCAAAACAACACTTTAATAATTGATTTCAATGATTAATAATTAAAAATGTGTTAAATAATCTATTACATAATCCCTTTTTTGTAAATTTCTAAATAAATAAAAAAAATTTCACGCAAATTTTATTAACGTGTTTTACAAAATATTTATTTATAAAAATCAGCATCTACTCTATATATATATATACTGCAAATTTAATAAAAAGATAAGTTTCTCAACCATACTCTTACAAAATACAACTACTTGATTGAAATGATTCATATGTGATAGATTTAATTTATATAATTAAGTCTTTATCAATAAAAATGTTAAGAATAATCCATTTTATTACATTTTTTAAAAATCATAACATTATTTTTTAAAAGAAATGGTTAATGTATTTAAAAAAAAATTAAACATATATGTAATAATTTTATTTAAAATTACAAATATGAATGTTTCTCAAATGGAAAATTTTTAAATATTTATTATTTATATAATTAAATAATATGTCTATATATTTAAGTAAATCTCAATAAATAAAAATGAAATTTTAAAAAATTTATATATTTAAACATTAATAACTATTTGTTATGTATGAGGATAATTTAAAAACATAAAATTGATTCTATTACAATAGACTCTGAAGTTATTTTCATGCTTATTATTCAAAAGTTTATTTGATATTATTTAGAAAACATATCTGTTTTAGTTACTACCAAGTCTTTAAATTTTCAAGCATACAAAGGTTAAGATAAAACAAAGTTTTCTTATCATATTAACATGAGCATATCTTTTGTATAGTATAATATTTTTTGAAAATATCACAACAATATGTAAATATTATTTAAATATCAATTTCTTTACATTCCTATTTATTTAATATTAAAAAAAATTATTTATATTGTTTTTGAAGCTTTAATTTTTATTATTTTAAATTATTTAGAAGAATTTTTTAAGCATAGATATATATACTCTTTATTACAAGCATGATTTTGCCGTTATATTATTAATAAGTTTTTTTTCAGTTTTTCATAATAGTGCATAAATGTATTTTTTATCAATATGGACTAAAAGAAATTTAAATTTAATAATTAGAACATAATGTGTTAAATAAAAATGTTCTAAAGTTAGATTATGCTAAGTAGTACATTTTTACATTAAATTATCTTTTAAATAAAATAGCCAACATATATATTTATTATATTCAGTTTTAGTTATCATATATCTAGAAGAATAGGTAATACCTTAAATATTTTTATAAGACAAAAATCTTATATAAAGCTTATAAAGAAAGAGCGATCTAAAATGTTACTGTATGAATTGTTAAAAAAAAATTAAGTATTCAAATTTCAAGCGTTAACAAAATCAACTATTGCAATAAATAATAAATCATTCAATAATTTGTATATTGATATAGTTTCTTATAAATTTAAGAACTTATTTTTATTGGAAAACATAAAATTAAAAAAAAACCTAATAAATATATCACATTACATAATAAATTAACAAAGTTGCTATTGATGAATAATAGAAATAGTATATAATTTATATTTAATGTTTTTTAAATATAATTAATTGTAATTTAATAAAATTAAAGCATATATAATAATTTTTATAATAAAAAACGTATAAAGTTAAGCTAATATAACTTTAAAACAAATAATCATAAAAAATGTAAACAATTGTAAATTTTTCTATTAATAAAATATTTTTTATAAAGATTGATTAGATTAAAAGATAATACATGAAATCGACATTTTAATTCATTTTTTTCAATAATTTTTGTAGTGAATTTTATAATCCATAGAATTTTTCCAGAAAATGGCACCCAACAATAAGAAATGAAGTATATTGAGAATACAGCTGCTAAAAGCATTAGCTGGATACACATTGTAACAATATTCAATCATAGATAATAAAACAAATCTATTAATAATGATGATAAATAATAATATTTGAAAATGAATAAGAATTACTTTAATATAAACGGTATGTTTGTATTCCATACTAAATATGGTAGTGTGTGATAATACCACAAATAAAAGTTATAATGAATCGATCGACTAAATACGATTCCAATAAAATTACTTAAGAAAAAAATGTATATAATATCTAATTTAATGTCAATTAAAAAAAACTACTACCATTTTAATTACTATCGTTGGTTAATTTACATTGAGATTTGTATACCATAGATAAAAATGAATTATCACAATTTTGTATACTAGTTTCTATAATAGTATTGGTTGATTCTTCATAACTCTTTAATTTATTTTTATTATAATTATTTAAAAAGATCATTCTAATATTGAAAATATTATACAAATTATTTAATTATTATTTATAAAATATATTTGAGATACCCAACACATTTATGGTATGCTAAATACAAAAAGTATAAGTGGAAAATTAGTAACGTTAAATGTAAAAATCTTGATGCAAATAATTCTTCTGACATAAACCTATTAGATATACCAGAATAATATTTGAATTGTCTTGTCAATTCAAATGAGCATTTTATATAATCAATAGGATATGTTGTCAAGAATTCCATTGCAATAACTACCTATTATCATCATTATAATATAAATAATTAAATGTTTGTAATTACTTGAATGATACCACATAATAATATGTGTGCAATGGCATATTTAAGATTAAATTTTGTGAGTAGAAGAAGTAAAAGACCAGGAGCAAAAAGTAAAATGTTCATTTTTATGCTTGTTGCTAGACTATTAAAATATTCGTTCATTCATATAAAATAAAATAAAATAATAAATAAACCTATAAAGAATACAGCCAATAGTCCACTTATTTATTAATATACAATATATTGACATATATATGAGAAGTGTAGCAATACAATCATTGTGAAGACGAAGCATAAACAATGCATGCACACGATAAGATGTTGTACACATCCACAAAATCATAAATACTCTATCCAACTATTTACATAATTTTTAAAATTATTTAAATTTTATTTATATACTAGATGACTTTTTCTATATATACGCATAACTGAACTCATCATTATCATATATATAATATGAAATATGTGCTGTGCCAATGGTATATTAACTCCTTTTGATGTTATGTTGTATAACCAATTAAATATGTACACATGACCTGCAGGATAACTATAAAAATAAATAAATAAATTATAAAGCTTTATAAGATATTAAATGTTTATAATATACACAAGTGGGCCAGTTCCCCCTACATAAACTGTAAAATTTCTTTCACCATTGTAATAGTATTCTGAAAATTGCATGTATGATTTCCAATCATATTCAGTATCTAAAATAAAAGAATGGTTAATAAAAAAATTTTTTTTTCTTTATAAAAAAAATAAATATTATTAAATTAAAATGTGTAATTTTAATCATTTTAATAAGATTTTTATTCAAATCAATATAAAAATGTTAATAATATTATTTTTGTAGTAATATATGGATATATTTGGATATTTTGAACTAATTCTACTGTTAATAATAAAATTTAAACTAAATATGAACAAAAATACATCAAATTATAATTACATGAAACCTTCTTGATAATAAGCAATCCAGTAAAAAATTCAAAAATTATTAATATCAAGCAAACTGAATCAAACAAAACATTAGAATTTATTCTATATCTTAAATTTCTAAAAAACTCCGCATAAGCCATCATATTATGCATATATCGGTATTTTACTTATTATTATATTTATATTAGACTTCGCATACCAACTCTATAAAGGTAATCCTTTTAAAAAAAGTTTTTTTTAATTCACAGATGAATTATTTATAAAATAATATTAATAATACAATATGGTTTAAATTATAGATATTATTGTATCTAATAAAAATAAATTCATATGTAAATAATAATGAAAAAATTATATAAAGTTGTGTTAAAAGAACAGGTTTGTAGATTAAAGGATAACCCCAAGTAGTATTTCGGTATTATTAATAAAGTTAGATGGATAACTTAAAAATAAAAATTGTTTACCTCATTTTTTTTAATAACTATACCCTATAGCTATTTTACGTTAATATTATAACTTGAATCTAATAAATTTCTTTATTACATGATAAAAATTTTAAAATAGATTATACAGGTTAGTTCACATGCTAATCCATACCATTATATTAAATGTTACTCTTCATTTCACTATCCCAATGGAATAAAAATCAGTTATATTTGTTTTATTTTCTTGTAAACAATACTGTGATAGATTAAATTGATTTTGTTTTAATTTTATTTAACATGTATGTTAAAAAAAATTATATTAATTAAATCAATATGAACATTTTATACTTAATAATCCTCGATAATCTTCAATAACTAATGTTTGATAGTGATTGTTTGAATATTAACTTTAATATCGTGTGTATATACACAAATAAAAATTTTAAATTATATATTATTATATTTATACTTTAATTTTACAGTTTTATTCAGTTTCTCAACTAGTTTTATTTGTGTTACATTATTTAAGCTAGAAATTTATTTATAATTGATCAGTTTGGTTGTTAAAGTTACTTGATCTACATCAATTTTTTAGGTTAACATATTTAGGATATAAAATGGTGAATAATTATTAAATGATTCTTTATTTAATTATTTTATAAAAAACAAATTGTTGAAATCATTGGGATTTTTAATGAATATCTATGCACTGTATAATACTAGGGATTACATTGTTATGATTAACATTCTTTTTTATATTATTTACTGTTATCATAGTTTACATTAAGTTTTTTAAAATATAATTAGTTTATTTAATAAATTATATTACACTTTACAAAATATGCTCTACTTGTTGCCCATTTTAGTTAAAATTTTGAAAAAAAGTAAATTTTTTCAAATACACTTTATTTATAAATTGGCATAATTTAATGCTTTTATAGAATGTTAATTTTGATTATTTTGTTTATAATGAAAGTATTACTGTATTTAAACCGGTTACATACGATCTAACATATTAAAAGTGAACAATTCTTCATTATAAAGGTTATTCTAATGCTAAAACTCTCCTAAATCATTTTTTTTATGCGTCTATATGAATTTCCTATCACCATTTACAGTAAAATGCCAAAAACTTTAAAATTTCGCATGTTTTTCTTTCATTTATCAAAAATAAATCACACTTAAAGTATACACTATGAATAGAAAAGCTTTTGATAAAATTACATGACCCTTTTCTACGATAGCCATCTAAGTGTTTAATAAAGTTACAAGTGATTATAAGAAACTGATATTAACCAAACTACTATTTTCTATGCTATTTATTAATAAATTGCTATCATAAATCAATCTTAGCTGTAGCATAAAATATTTTATTAAATCTATTATTTTAAAAAAGAAATATCTAGAAGCAAAATCTAGTTGTAGAGATATTATATAGTATTTTAAAAATAAGTACAAATTATATTTCTGATGCTGTTTAGGAAATAATAATAATCATTTTATAAACATAAACAATAAGAATAATAAGCTTAATTATTCTTAAAATGTACTCTACATATTGACTATATTTGATTTAAATTAATGCTACCAGCATTAAACGATTGACATATGCTTAATAGGTATTTTTATGGAAAATTTAATATTAATATAGACAAATTAAAGGAAAATCAATAAATGTGTGATCAAAATGAATTATTTTTTATTTATTGACAAGATTAAATTGTTCAATTTATTAAATACACGATTTATAAAAGGTGTATACATTTTTAATTGAATGAATAATATTTAAAACTATATTCTTATAAATAACAAACAAAAATTATATAAATTGTAAGGGTATTTTTATTTTTTTAAGGTATATAAACGTTAATTTCTTAATTTAATTTATACTTACTATTGAAATATGCTTTAATACATAAAAACATAGTCCCATCGATTATATTTATTCAATCCAAATATTTATATTTATGCAGATTAACCTTTAGATACGATATAAGAAAATTAATTGTCTATATTGAAAAAATATTATCTAAAATCTACTAAATTAACATGCTTAGAAACAAAAAAAAATCTCTAAAATATATTTGTATTGAATTTAATAATTTTGATAAAAATATTTTCAAAATGCATATTACAAATACATGTATATTGCAGTAGATATTCGTTTTAAAAATGATATGAATGCAATTAATAATTAGATATACATACACATTTCATTAAATAGTGATAATAGTTGGTTTAGTATACTATATATACTACATAATCTAAATTAAATTATAGACTATCTAGTTTATGAATGTATTTCAAATGAATCATTGAAAATACGATTGTAAAATGATATTCCAAGATTGTATCGTACAAAAGATTTCCATTTTTTATCTTTTATATTCAATATTAGATAGCAGATAGCTAATGATATCCACCATAATGAATCCCTAATATCATTCTTTTTAAACATAAAGATACAATTACAAATAATTATGGCCAAGAATCTATTATAATGATAAATTTTATAATACATGTAATATAAAATTTAAGTACTTTAAAAATGACTTCATATTTGTTGTAAATAACATATAAGGAATAATATGATAACAATTTAACAGTATATATGACGGATTTAACTTGATATTTAAAATAACACCACTCCAATATGTCGACCATATCACATATAAAATTACTATATCATAATAAATAGAATATATCATTAATAGATAACACAATAAAAATACAATCAGTTGAAATAAAAGTATTTTTTTCATTAGTATCATTATCACCATCATGAAAAGATTCACTTTTAATCATTGTCATATCAACTACTTCAGAGGTTGATGATCTACTTGTAGATTCAAGCTTGTTAACAAGTTTATTTTCAAGAAAAAATAGCCTATAATATATATATATATATTTCTATTTAGTTTTAAATATAATTATAAAAATAATAATATAAATTAACAATACCTTTTCCATTTATTATGTAATTTTACCAATATCATCATATAAATTGATAGTGTTATAATATGGCGCACAAAAACCATAGATATTATGTCACTATTCATATTATTAAGAATAAAATTGTAAATTAACAATATGAAATTATCATTATATGATATTATAGTCTAAATATTATTTAATAAATATTTATTGAATAGATAACATTGTTATACAATTATTGAAACAATTAGTATGTTAACAAAAGCAGCTGTTATTGTACCATATTTAATTGATAACAAAAACCAATAGCCAGGTAATAAAAAAATAGTGAATGGATTCATTACTAGATAAATTCTAGAAAAAAATATATATCAATTAAATATATCAATATAATATTACGTTAAAAAAATAAAAGCACAAAACCACTTGTCATTCATTATTGTAAGTATGGAGATATTTAGAATAAATGCTCCAAATAGATAATAAAACATACAATTGCTTGTTAAAATTGAATGAAATGAAATACATCCACCATATAGAAATAACAATATGATTATTGGTTTAGCTACCTAAAGTTAATTATTACAATATAATCCATATTTGAAAATAATTCTATTTTACCAATTATAAAGAAAAGATAAAAAAAATATATGACATTTATGTTATCTATAACAATATAATTTCTATAATCATACTCTAGGTATAGATCGATACAATATGGATAACATTTTTATATGAATAAGATAGAAAATAACTTTAATAGTATAACTATATTTCATATGATTCAATACTTTATCATAAATTCTAATACTATTATAGTATATTAAAAATGAAAATAATTATTTATTACAAATAATTAGAACTCCATAATAGCTTTAAATAATTATTGTGTTCAAATATTGTATATAATGATACATCATCATCAATTGTTGAATTAGGTAAAAATAAACATTTTTCTATTTCAAAACCTATAAAATAATACTCAAAACAATACATTAATGTATATATTTCTATATAAATTAATTAATTTAACATTCAATATAAAATTTATAATAAAATTAAACAAAAGAATTACTTGTGTTAATGTTATAATTTTTAAAAAAATAATATCGTATCCCTTCAAATATTATAGCTATATTTACAACTATATCATATTTGTTAACTTGAAAAAGCCATATTTGTATAAAATTTAGCCAATCATAATATTCCATATGTAATGGTTTTACAAGTATAATATATCTTCCAAATAGATTTTACTTTTTACCAGTTATAATTATATTATATAATTTCTTTAAAATGTTATATAGATACTAAAAATTTTCATCATAAAAAATCATTACCTACTATACTTTACAAATACACTTTTTTACAAAATCTAATTACATGCGTGCGCATATTAAAATGTTTAAATATGATATCAAATTGATATCTTTAAATCAAAATCATTTTATATAATAGGTAAATGATAATATATTTATAATTTTATTTTTTGAAAAAAAAAATATAAATTTATTTTACATTTTAAGCATGTTAATTTTTTTAGAGTAGTAGTCTATCTATTGGTTGCCAAGTATCATAATTAATTGTTATGACCAGTAATTATTGACTCATTAAATAATAATTAATTAATAAATATAATTTTACTAAAATTTTCTATAACTCTTATGGTATAACACAGTAACATTAATTTGTTTAATGTAAAAAATAAAGTACAAGTATCACAAAAGTAGTAAGCTTGATTAAGATCATATTAATATAAAAGCAATACTTGATAAATCTAGTAGCATTAAATATTTTAAAATTATTAAAGCTTATTAACTAAAGTAAACGTTAATTTTAGACTCGATTAAATTATATGAGTTGATATGCATAGATTTGACTTAAAATTAGGTAAATAATGATATAATCTAGTATTTTTAAACTATATTTTTATTTTCTATTTATATAAATATTTTAAATAAGCTTTTTCGGTGATTTTTTAAATAAAATTAGTTAGACAAATACTTAAAATAATAGATAACATATTCACCGGAGTTATCATCGTTCATAATCGGTTTTTATAAATCCTACAGTTAATTATTGATGTAAATTAAACTGTAGAACTTGCTACTCTGTGGTAATAAAAAAATTATTGCAGCATTTTAAAAATAAAGAATATAGTATATTTTTTAGATTAAATATTCAATAAATACTATTAAAACAGATTATTATAAGATTAGTTATATCCCATAGCTAATTTCCTATAATTAAGTAAATTATGGTCGCATCAATTTTTTTATAATTGAATGTGGTATAAAAATGTTTTATGTTGTTATAAAAAGTTTAATTTATTTAATTTACAATTAAATACACTAACAATTGTATGAAAAATATAGTTAGATAGTGTAATGTTTTCATTAAACTATTATAGAATCACATTTTCTTATTTTCATAAATTATAATGTGAATATTTGTGGAATATTTTACTTTGAAATAAATGCTAACATTTATTTTTTAATAAAATAAGTTTTCTTTGTGCATCGAAAAACTCGGAAATAGATTGTCGTAATAAATCGTTAAGTGTTACTCATGTCTTGCATTTCGAAAAGCACCAGCAATTTGATATTTAAAAATAAGTGACTTTTTAAGTTAAAAAAAATTAACTGCTAGTTTAATTTTCACAAACGTTTTCAACTCTTGATAATAACAAGATTTTGTTGTTTTGGAGAATAAATGAAACTGTCTATAAAAAAGGGATGTACTTTCTGGTTATATTTTCCGGTAATGCTCTATATTTAATTGTATAAAGTTATTATCAATCTCATATTTTTTGTCTAATTGTTAAAATTAATACGTTTCTAAAGTTGTAAAATGTCTCAAGCTATTTCTAATGAGTAAATGATGTGTCTATCTCTCTTTGACTATAGTAGATTAGTAAAACCTCCCCAGAGGATTGTGAATAATTATTTAATGCATAATCTGAGTGAAATTTTTATTTATATAAGAACTATTAGAGAGACAAGAATTTAACTAGTTGAGGAGTACATGAGGTTGATAGAACGTCATTTAAGATATGTTTTGAATAGCTGGGGAGTTGATAATACTGGTAAAGTATATGTCACTTGAAATTGAAACGTTATGAAATCATTCTTAGAGTATCATTGTCAATATTTTTTGAATATGATTGTATTATTCATACCAAGGTGTGATTTGGACATAATAAATTAAGTGGGTAAGTAGTAAGTCTCTTCTATTTTTTAAATAATAATTTATTAAAAATTATGCCATTATAAGGATAAAATTAGATAATAAATTGATTGAATAATAATTTCGAGACTTTAAAAGTAAGTTAAATGTCATAAATATAATTGATTCTACTTATTACTATACAAAATATTAATGTATATAAGCGATAACACTAGCAA
Source organism: Kudoa iwatai (assembly GCA_001407235.2). Lineage (NCBI taxonomy): Eukaryota > Metazoa > Cnidaria > Myxozoa > Multivalvulida > Kudoidae > Kudoa > Kudoa iwatai. The sequence continues at coordinate 12,088 of JRUX01001085.1, forward strand.
TTTTTAACCGTTAATATAATTTAGTGAATATTTAGAATTGAATATAAAATCTGACATGATACTGTATGAAAAGGGATTTTTAAGAGAATATAGTAATATAATCTTTTAATTAAGTGTGTTTTTATTTATTTAGGTATTGTGAATTATTCCACACAAGTTATATTACTTTCAAAACCAGTTTTATTTGATAAATTGTGTGTAAAATAGCAATATAAATGAACATGTTTATGTATTGATTAAATAGTGAGAGATTATGCTGTGGAGTAGCATATGCATAATAGGAATAATATTTATTCAAAACTACAGTAAATTATATAAAGATATAATTTATATTTTAATATTAATCATTTATATTATAACCTAAGAATGTTTTTAAATAAAAAAAAGCTATAAAATAGAAATTATTATATAAAGAGATATGTTTCAAACAGTTCTTATACTATATAATTAGAATATTGTTGACAAAAAATATGTTATATTTCTTGTCATAAACCAAAAACAATAATATTATACATTGTTTTAACTTATAAAATTTTATAAATTTGTTTTTTGAATATAAGAGAATATGGTTGATATCTGAAATAACAATTTCCAAAATTTATCCCTGGTTAATCCGGTGTTTAATTCCAAGCTAAATGGCTCATAATTGTCCTTTTATTGGTAAAAAAGCAATGGCTTTTATTTATAAACAAATTTTTTAATTGTTATTGATATAAATATATAAATTTAGTATAAGAAACATACGCCAATTTTTTAAATTTTTTATTTTTAGAATATAACTGTGTAATAATTTAATATGAAGGTTTTAAAATATTTATAAAAAAAACCTAAATTATTATATTACGTAAATAAATTAATTAAATAGCTAATAAGGTAATAATATTTAAATATATTAAATAAAAAAATTAAATATTTGATTAAATAGTGAAAATTTTATAGTTGATAATATTGGTAATGTAGAATAAGATAATAAATATGATTTTAGGTAATTTAAATTAAACAAAGTGTTTTTTATAAAATCATTTAATACTAGAAAAGTAAACTTATTATTTATATATTTAATCTAAAGAATAAAATACTGCTATAAGAAAGGATTAATGTAAGAATAATTATCGAGAGTAAAAAAATTTATAATCAATAAGTGATTCTAATTCCCAGAAGTATGTTTAAAGAGAAATTGATAGTCAAGTGGAATCACATTTTTCCTATTAATAAAAAATATATATTAATATAAGAAATCAAGTTGGTTTAGATTCATGTGCGACTATTAAGGAATAATTTGGTAGGTTTTAGCTATAAAATAATACTTAAAAGTTATGATAGTAATTTTTTTCAATTTTTTTATTTTTTATATTAAATATGATTTGAACTTATTGATATTATAATCTATTTCAATACGTAAAGTTAATAATTTTGATGTAACGCAAAAATAGTAATATCCAAATACCATTTAAAGAAAATCCAAAACTATTATTCTGGTAGTGAAAATAAAAGACATTCAATTTATAAACCTGAAAAATTATCGACATTGAATTATATTAATCGAAAATGATTTTATATTGTTGTAAATGAAAGATTAAATTTTAATTGCTAATTTTTTTTTAGATGCTTTTATGTTGTACACTAGTTTTAAAGTGATATCTATAAAACATTCACAAAAGGATGATTTAAAAAAACAGAATATGAAACTACTACCACCAGTTATTTTAGGTAAAAATTAGTTCTATATTTTAATATTCATATTATTTATATAAACATAGTTCCAGGACTATTAGGTAGTACACTATACGGAAGCTTGGGTAAAGATGAACCATATACTAAAATCAACTGTCCAAATCGAACTAAATTTCATCAAATTTGGCTTAATTTCAATAGTTTTTTTCATATAGAATGTTTTCTTCGATCAGTATCGTATTAACAATTTTATCTAACAGTTATTTTATTTTATTATATAGTTTAGTATATGATCATACACATAACACTATGGTAGATAAAAATGGAACAAGAATATATGTGTCATCATTTGGTGATGTAAAATCAGTAGAATATATAACACAACCTGGTTATCTCATAGGAGCATATTTTTATCCTATAACAAAAATGCTGACTAGTATGGGATACACTAGAAATGTAAACATAAAAGCTGCTCCATATGATTTTCGAAAGTTACCTGGTAACATAAAACAAATAATTTTTTATACATTTTTTATTTAAATGGTATATTTTTTAAAGAAATTTTTTTAATATAGAGATTATAAATGGATTTTTTTAAATAATTAGGATGAATATTTAAAATAAAACAATAAATTGATTTAGCTGAACCCTATTTATCAAGATTTATATTCAATTTAACATTATTAATTGAAAAACTTGTTAAAGATCAAAATAATAAAGTTATTTTTATATCCCATAGTATGGGATCTTCATTGACAAATTTGTTTCTGTCAAGAAAACCATATTCATGGAAAAAAAAGAATATTCATGCTTTTATATCATTAAATGGTGTATTTTCTGGTACAATAAAATCCATTATAGCTAATACATTTGGGCATCATGATCGCATACCATCTTTAATAAATTCAAAATTTTCATTTAAAAAAACATTAACAACATATCCATCATTATTTTATTTGAGTCCTAGTAGTGCATATTTTGGTAAAAACAAAGTAATAGTCATATTATTTTTATTTTATTAATCTACTATTATAGATAATAGCCTTGACACCAAATATGACATTTACACTTCGAAATATTACCAAATTACAATATCATTTAAATGGTGCTATCTATAAAAATATTACACGTTTAAAGCTACCAAATGTATGGATTCAAAATAGATTAGGAACCAATTTTCTATGTATTTATGGTATTGGTGTACCAACTATTAGCTATCTTAAACTTAATAAACATCTTAAATTTTCATTTAAAGATCAAGATATAGGAGATGGTGATGGTTCAGTCAGTATTGATGAACTTAAAGCATGTGAAATACTTTCATATAATACCTCAAAATTTAGCTCATCTATTAAAACCATAAAATATGCAAGTCATATTAATATAATGGGAAATAAATATGCTCATAATTACGTTAGAAATTATATTTTGAAATTTATTAAATTTATATAACTCATTTAGTTCATAAATTTTAATTATTGTTTTACTTATTATTATCATATTCATTTAAATGTTTGTTTATAAAAGTAATCATATTAATATTTTTATATAGTATTTAATTTAATTAAATAAGTTTTTAAAAGATTTTAAGTTGATTAAATTATTAATAATGCTATAATTTATAATATTTCTACTAATTATTATAAAAATAATAACTTTTTAATTCATTATTTTTTATTCATAATCTACAAATTATGTAAAAATATTATCTTTTAGTTTTATTTGTTCTATACCATGAATTCCATGTATAAAGAAACAATGAGATAAGAAATTTTTTTGTTTGAAAGCAATCACATAGTTCTTATTAAATAATCCATTGAGACAATATCCACTATTAGTTGATGGTTTTATACCATATTGAAGAAAAAGTAATGCTGTATATACATCCTCATTGTTAAGCATAGGAGTAGTTGTGGATGCATTAATTAGATGTGGTAACATGTCGGTGTGTAATACATATCCACTACCAGTACAATAGGAATGGTATGTTCTATTTGGATAGGATGTAAATGATTCATAATTTTTTGTATTAATAACCCTATTTACTGTTCCATTAGTTAGTCTATATTTTTTATGTATGTAATTAATAAAAGTTAGTATATAATAAATTATTACATTCCACCTTCATATACAATATTGTATACTTTCTTTTGAGTTAAATAATACATAAATTTATCCATATTAACAAATACATCTGAATCTGTTTTAACTAATAATTTTGTACTGTTTAATTTATTAGAAATATATTTCCATGATTCTATATTTTTTTTTGGTAAATTTGTATACTTTTCTATCACATTATTATAAATGAGAAGGTCACCAAATGTTTCATTTTCAACTTGTAGCTTATTCATATCAAAGTTTAATTCATAACCCAACTGAAAAACAACAAAATAATTATATGCATTTGTATATTTTATTCCAGTATGATGACTCCATGTAGCTCTTATTCCACATCTTCCATTAAAATCACTAGGAAGAGAATTTACTGTAAATATAATGGTTATATTATCAATATTTTCACGTTTGTATTCATATTTAGATGGGTCTTTTATCATTTTTATACACATGGAATATTTCATCCATGAGCTTATTGTGTTGTATTGATTAGAGGTGATAGTTATTCTTTTATATGATTCTCTTATGTCATTGTTAAAACCATAATTAAATTCCCAAAAAAATTTTATAGAAATCATCCATATAAATATTAAAAAGTTCATATCACCCATTAAAATTTCCATAACATGCAAAAGTTTCTATCAATTGCTTCCTAATAATGGCTAATAAATATTATTGAAAATAATTATAAAAAGGGATAATAAAACATTAAAACACAGTATTTTTTTCTTTTATAAAATAAAAAAAATTAAGATAGCCGAAAATACATATTATTCTTTCAAAAAATAATCCGACTGTCTATTTCATCTTTGAAATTAATCAAAGACTACCGATTTTAATATGTTTTCTAAAAAAGTATTAACATTATTGATTCCATATGAGCTGTATGTCACTATACTAAAATTTAAATTTGAATTTATACTGTAGTATATAATAATTAATAATATATACTGATTAAGTTATCTCAAAGAAAAATTAATTTAATATATTGTTAAATATAGACAAAATTAACAGGTACATGAGAGTAATAATCTTCTCACCGGATATTATCTAAATGGTTTTCTACTAATAAAATTGTGATCCCATTAAATTCATTTTTAAATATTGACTTAATTTATTATAAAAGATATATGAGTATGAATTTACTTTATAAATTATGTAATTTATGAATAAATCTTAATCTTATACTACTAAATTTATCATTCAATTGCCAAATATCCCATGAGATTTTTATATTCTTATATAAAATTTATGTTAAATTGATTAATACAGAAATATATCTTAAATATAAATGTTAATTATTATAAATCTAATTACTTTTATAAATTTTTGGTAACATGATATGGTTAAAAACAAAATCAAAAGTAAATATGATATTTTAGCTATCATAGAATAGAACATAATATTTTTCCAAAAAATCTATAAATTATATATTAGATTATATACAACAAATTTTGATAAAAACTGAAATTTTGATAATATTTTAAATATTTTTAGAGCTTATTGTGTGTATTTTTTATCAATAGAAACACAATTAATTAAAAAATTTTAATTAGATATAAACTTTTTTTTTTATTTTAAAAATAGTATCAAAGTGTTAAATAAAAGCTGTAATTTTATTACTTATATGCTATTGTGGTCAATCAAATAAGTAGGTAACTCCTAGGTAGGTATAGCATTCGATAGTAAAAGATATGTCCGCTGCTATGATTTTAACTAGTTTAATTTTTATATTTTAAAAGTATTTTTTTAATTAAATATATATATTATAAATGATTTTAACTAAAAGTAATTTAAATTTGTATTATAAATTAATTTTTATTGTAGTATTATTATTTTTATGGTTTGCCGAAGAATATTTAGTTTTAAATGAAGAAAAAGTAAAAAAAAATCTTAATCCTGTTGTACTTAGTAAGTGCAGTAAGTAAACAAATAAAATTAATATTTTTAAAGTTCCAGGACTTATGGGTAGTCATCTTTATGGTACATTACTAAAGATCAATGGAAAACCATCATTCTGTCCAAATAGGCCAAAATTTCATAAAATTTGGATAAAAATAAGAGAATTTTTTCCTCTACACTGTTTTAGTTATTGGTTTAAGTAATTATTACTATTATAAATTCATTTTTTAATGAAATTAAAGGCTATACTACAATTCAAATACAAAAGAAATGGAAAACGCTCCTGGGGCCTATATAACAACACTATTTGGTGAAACAAAATCAACTAATTACTTAGGAAATAGAATTTTGAAATTATTTGATTATTATGATGAAGTAACAGAAATGTTAGAAGATGAATTAGGCTATGAAAGGGATAAAAATATCAAATCAGCACCTTATGATTTTCGTAAATTTCCAAGTATCTAGGTTACTATTTGATTAACTACGTCATTCATCATTATTTTTGAAGTGAATTCATATAAAAATGAGTACTTTAAAAATTTAACCCACCTTATTGAAGATTTATATAAGATTGGAAACAAAAAAATCATTGTACTAGGTCATAGTATGGGTGGACCCGTATTTATAAAATTTTTATCAGAAAAATCCAAACAATGGAAAGAAAAATATATTAAATCATTTATAGGTATAGATGCAGCTTTTGCAGGAACAATAAAAGCTGTTCTATCAGGATTATTTGGTCAAAGTGGTTTTACATTGGCTCCACTTCCTAAATCATTTATAAGAAATATATTTTCTACCTTCCCTTCAGTATACTACCTATTACCAAGTAAAAAATACTTTGGTCCAGATAAGGTAGAGTTATGATTCGTGTAATTGATTATGTTGTAAAAATATTTTTTTATAGGTTATTGTAAAAACTCCAACAACTGTTTATACAACTCAAAATATTTCAAAAATTCAAAGTAAAATTATTGGAAATGTCTATTCAAACATGGCTAACTTGCATTTACCTGATCCATGGATTGATAGTAGTATTGATATTCCATTTGTTTGTATCTATAGTACTGGAATACCAACAGTGGGCTATGCTTCACTAGATAAAGACAACGATTACCATTCATCCAAACAAAAAAAAGAAGATGGAGATGGCACTCTAACTCTTGATGAGCTGGAATCTTGCAAAGCAATTGCCAAAAACAACAAAAACCCATTTAATCTTATTAAAAACATTTATAAAGTAGAGCATGTTGGTATTCTACAAGATAAAACCTTTATCAAATACATTAAAAATTACATTTCACATTTCTAAATATCAAACATCAAATGATTACAGACTATTGATCCATATCAAGTATAACATAGTTGAGATCTATATGAATAATCGTATTACCCACCAAATTTGATTTAGATTAAAATATAAGCACTTTTTATTACTTTTTCGCATATTTATGCCATTTTATGCAATATATTCAATAATTTATCCAAATAGTTCAGCTTTAACTTAAAACCTATTTAATTGGCAGAAATTTTACTTAGATGAATAATTTCAAAAATATTAAAAAATATAATGATTCAAGACTGTAATAAATCATTTACTCATAATTTAAAAAAACCTTCAATTCTTGGCATAAAATTATAGTACATGCTATATATCACGCCAAAATCATTATTTATTAATCGTATCCAAACCGGACAGATGGCACGCAGTGTAGGTAACTGGGCTTACAGTGGGAGACTTCTAGCAGAATGCAAGTCTTAGAAGCTTATAAATGCCAGAGTACGTGGCGAATCTTTATATGTATCCGCAGATCCGACACCCACATGCGAGGCATTCTAGACTAATTCAAAGATAGCCGAAAGAGTATGGTTGGATGTGGTAGACGCCCCCAGCAAGGAGATTTAATGGGTTAAACTCCACACTACTGCATAACATTAAATCATATTAGGATGGTGCTACGGCGCCTACAGCGTTAATGAAGCAGGCCTGACTAACCACCCGAAGTTCACAACCTAACAAGTTGCGGCAGGGGTTTGACCTTGTATACAAAAAAAAAGTTTTTACAATATTCTTTCATCTCTAAACTTTCTTTAAAAATTATGCTTTCATCTATTAAAGAATTTATTCATGATCCATAAGTTTACTCAAAATATGGATAAATGAACTTTAATACATATTTCTGCAAAGATTTTTCTAGTCTACTACAGCTTAAAAAGAATCAATGTGTATTTCCTTCATTAGGAATGCTTAATCAAACGTACCAAGACTCTAAAACACATTAATATTATAAATTTGAAAAAAAATACAATATAATAGTATCTTGATATGAAACCAAGATTTGAAATGGCTTTGAAAATCATATTCATTTGCAGAATTCTTCCTGTTTAATCATTTTATTCTTTACTTTTCAATGATACAATTTTGTTTTTAAAAATAGTTGTAACATTTAAAAAAAATAAGCTTCTATTCATATCTTTTAAATATCAATTATCAACACTTTTAACGTTGTAAAATTAAGCAGCTATTTTACGAAAAAAAACGAAGATACCACTACAATTATACGCAACAGAAGTAGAAACTTAACTGTAACTAAAAATAGTATTCAGTATATTTTTCTTATTAAAAAATATAATTTACTACTTTTAAAATTATTTTTTTATTTAAAAATCTGATTTTAATTTTTCTTTGAGTTTATAATTTAGTATTTTTATATTTAAATTTTATAAAATAAACTACTATCTTTATTATTTTGTTATTTCATAGCTTCAATGTATTCTTATCACATATGTATCATAGTGGTGAATTCACACATGATAATATATCACCATGACAACGGCACCAATACAAACGTATACAAGAAAAATATCTCAAAGGGAAATGTATCACAATAATTGTTTCCATTGATTACTATCAATTATAGTAATCCATTAAAATAATGTTATTGAATGATAAAGAATCAAGATAATTTACATATTAAATTTTATCAAAAAAAAATTAATAGATTTTTTTAACATTAAACTATAATCTACCCATAAAATGTAATAAAATGGATAAGTTTATAAATTCATAATTAAAGAAATTAAATAACCTTTTATGCATCATTAATTATATTGAAGAAAGATAATAGACTATTATATAAATTGAATATTCAATAGAGATATTATTAAAAATGCATTAAATTATTATTATAAACTAAAAATTAAAAGTGGAAATTTTTTTTAAAATATTCTTGATTTTATTATAAATATATATGTAGAAAATAGTTATTTATTGAAACAAAAATATATTTTCTAATTAATGAATGAAATTAATAGTAATTTTATTATTAATCCAATTTTAATGATTATTAATTGTTATTATTATAAATGCTATTAGTGTTATAATATAGACGCATGGATAGATTGAAGAATGGTTTTTTATACTTATTCACTGTGATATAAATATTAATCTTAGAATGATAGATTCTACATTTTTAAATAAATGGCATTTTATGTTAAGTATAGATTTGAATAAAGTAAAAAAAAATAATCAGCTAGTTAGTAATAAATTAGTTTACAAAATAGATTAATGGGTGTAAACCGAAGATTGATGAAGCGATGTTAAAATATGTTCGTTAAACGTTATTGAAAATATTTTAAGATATTTTTTAATAAATCATAATTTTATTCAATCAAAACATAACATTAATAATATTAAAAAATAATTAAAATAATAATTTCAAGTGAAAATAAAAAAAACTTTAATTTTTTTCATATAGAATTACAATTAGTTAGGTGCATCGAGGTATATCCTTCATTAAATTTTAACACATGATTTAAGGTGTATTAATAGGATATCATACAAACTAGATAGTATTGGTGTACGTAGTTTGTTCAATATGGAAAGCAAAGAACAATCGTGGTCAGATATTTATAGGTATAAAATGTTATTAGATACACATCCATTATATATCAATAGAAATTATGAATTTTGCAATAAAATGGCTCAAAATATAAAATCAAAATGTTCAGTTGATATACCTGAAATTATGATGGTAATGGGTACTGGTTTAACTACAATAGATCAGTTTATGAAAGTTCAAGAAGTAATCAAATTTTGTGATCTTCCTAATTTTCCCATTAGTTCTGGTATATTGAGAATATGATATTGGTTTTTAATGTGTTTTAGCTGATTCTCATGCAAATAAATTTGTAATTGGTACAATTGGAACAAAAAATATTATTGTAATGTGTGGAAGAATTCATTTTTATGATAATAATTCAACATCTCAAGTTAGTATTATTATCAATTGTATATATAGTATAAAATTTGGGTATAATTTAGTGTATCTTTCCGTTAAGAGTTATGGCATTACTTGGTGTGAAATATCTTTTAGTAACAGGAGCTGTTGGATCATTACAACCAAGCTATAAAGTTGGTGATTTTGTTGTAATAACTGATCATATTTATTTTCCTGGATTTGTTGGTATGTGCCCACTTATGGGTAAAAATGATACAAGGTTTGGTAGTAGATTTATTCCACTTAAAGATTGCTATGATCCTATATTTATTAAACATTTTATTGCATCTGCTGACAATATAGAAAATCTTCCAAATATAAGAACTGGAATTTATGCATCAGTAGCTGGTCCACATTTTGAAACTCCAGCTGAAGTGAGATATCTTCGAAATGTATTCTATTTTATAACATATTATTATAACTATAATTCACCTACATTGATTGATTATATTCTATAGGTGGGATGTGATGTTGTAGGAATGAGTGTTGCTCCAGAAATTGTAACCGCTGCTCATATGGGTATCAAGTCTATGGCAGTAACTGTTGTAACTAATATTTGTGATGATGGTCAAGATATATCATTTTCTCAACAAGAAACTTTTCAACTTCATGCCAATATAACTAGTGTCTCTAATAATAGCACTTGGTTCTTATTTAAAATATTTGAAAAATTCTTACAAACATTTGATAATATTTCACCATAGTTTAGTATAATTTGATATATTCTAGAATGTGGTATATTGATATCATATAAATTAGCCATTTTTTATTAAATATACGCCTTTAAAAGGTATAATGATATTTTTATGCTCATTTTTAACCAAGTATTATCTTTAGTATTATATTATCATGGTGGAAAAAAAACCAATTATATATTAATAATAGATATCATAATTTATTGTATAACAACTTATACCAACTAGATTTCTTATATTTGAATAAACTAGCTATTAACTTAAATTTTTCTACTCATCAATGACTAATATTTAAATAAATAATATCTAATATTATAATTTAAAATGTTTAGTAATTAAAAGTTGTTTCTATCTAAAAATGATATAATAGTCTGCGCACTATGATTAAATTCTCAATGATCAATATTTAGGAGAATGGTTTCATTAACAATTTTTAATCTATAAATTTAAAATATTCTAAATTTATTTTAATATAAACAAGTTTTTTTAGTATTTTATATTTTTTATATATAAAATAGTGATATATTTAAGTATTAATTCACTATATTTCTCATAAAATAGGCTCAAATGAAAACTTATTAAAAATCTTATCATTGTATTTAAAATATATTCTCTTATTATTAAATGCAAAATACAGCCCATCATTCGGTTGTTTTTTTTTTAAATAAAAAATATACCTTATTTTGTGTTTTTTGTGTCTTTATATCATTTTTGTATACACTAGACCTATCAAAATTAGCTTTTTAATAAACTTAGAATGCTCACAACGTCAAATACATATTTAGTTTAAAATATCCTTTGTATGTAGTATTTATATTTAATTTAAGATATTAATATTGTGATATTTTTTTAATTAATAATGTGTGTTAATCTTAAAAATAAATCTGACTCATCATTTCTTATTATTTCTGTGGGACTTATTTATTGTTACTATAATAAATCATTTTATATAATATAAATTTATGGTAAAATTACGAATGCTATACATTCAAATAATGTAAACTTTGTCATTCAGCCATCAAATTTAAGAATATTACCTTATTTTATAATAAACTATTATAGTATTTTTATAAATTTATATATGTGCAGAATACGTTTAATAATTCATTTCTATAACTAATAAAAGTATGATAAAACAATTTTAACAAAATCATAAAAAGTGATTATTTTGAAGAGTGCGTGCGCAACTACATTGATGTCATTACTTGGACATCACTTATCTAAGAGGAAGATAGTATTTTTAATGATATCAGTCATATTTATGTATGATAAATAACTCAGGTAACGTTGAATTTTTTTATAATAATTATAATTGATATTAATAATTTTGAAATATTATATTTAGTTCCTATTTGTTAAAATTGATAGACATTTAAGAATGAAATATGTTTAAAGCACATAAAATTGTTAATATATTTATATAGAATAATTATGTAAATTAAGGCAATGAATCCTAATATAAATATGTAACATATTATCAATAACTATTTTTATATTGAAAATTAAATAAAATTAACATTATATTTAAATATTAATCATGATATTAGTAGCTATAATGGAAGAACTTTTGGTGTATAAAAATAATAAATTACTAATTAATTAATATATTATTTATGTTAACATAGTGTTGAATAGGAAATTGAACGATTGAACATAATTTTACAACAAAATCTTTTTCTACAATACACTTGTATTTGTATTTTTGTGGATTTTTTTGAACAATATTGGACTCTATAAGTTTTGATATGTTTTGTAGCTCTGTAATTGAAAAAAATGATCGATTAGTAGATGCTATACAATTATAAATTTCTTCCCATCGTTCATATGTAAACCATCCCATAGTTACTATTCATAAAAAATGCGTACAAATTAAACTATAATATATATATATAAATACTTATTTCTTTATGTTGTAAATCTATTAACTGTTTTTTTCTAATATTTTTACGACGTTTTGACAATTTTAATGGTTTATTATTGTTAAATAATACTTTATCCATAGATTGTTTAAGAAAAGTGGCTATAAACGCTGAAATAATCAAATACATCTCATTAATACTAAAATAATAGCTAATTGATTGATTTTCTTTATTAATCATAGTTTCTGGTTGATCATCCTCTTCATTAGATTCAAAAACTTTATCATTATTTATCTGTATATTATCCAAATAGCCTAATTGCCTTAATAAATTGACAACTTCATTTCTCATAGTTGACTGTAATTTTTGTTTAATTGAATCAATAAAATTTTTGGTTGAAAATAAACGTTCCAACTATAAAATATATTAATTTTATATAACACAAAAATGTTGTATACTATTTTTATAACTATATCCATATTTTGTGTTATAGGCAGAACTAATTTTAACAAAAATTTACACATATCATGAATAATATTTATAAAATTGTCATCAGATAGTTTTTTTCTAGCTATATCACATATAATAGAGTATATTGTAGCTTCATTATATGGATGTACATAGAATTGAATTGGATTGAAAAATAAATTTCCATTATAATATTGATCTATAGGTCGATTACCAATTAAAATAACACAAAAATTGGAAATTGTATTTGCTAATGTTACTAATCCATCCAATATTTTATCTCTATATTGTTGATCAATTTGTTCTATATCATCCAATACCAAAATAATATCACCATTAAAATTTTCTAAAACAATAGACTGTATATAGTCAATCATTTGTTGAAAATCTTTTATTATTATAGCAGTGCTATTGTAGTAGGATGATGATATTTGACTATTGTTTTTGCTTACATAATGATATATTTCTTCAAAAATATAGCTATATATAGCATGTATATCTATTATTTCAGCACATCTTATATAACACCAAGCTAGAATCTATTTCAATTTAATAATTTAATACAAAAATGTATATTTAATACTTTTTTATAGTGCTTAATACAATGATGTATGGTGTAACTTTTACCACAGCCTTTGCATCCCCATATATATGTAATAGGTGCCTTTCGATAAAATCCTTCCAATATATACAAATTTAAAAAATCTAGTAATTCTGATGCCATAACCAAAACCCTCTAATTTCTCTCAGCGGATTTTGATACTGCTAAATGCGTGCGCCACAGTGAACTCTAAAATGCGCGGTTTCATACCAACTTACTAGGTACAGGCTTTTTTTAAAGAATATAAGTTAATCTATTATAATTTACTATTCTAATATTACAAATAAATAATATTTTTTAATGAACAACTGTACTTTATGGTGAAATCATTTTGTGACAACTTTTTGCATGCTATAAAGATTCCTCAAACATGTTATACACATATATAGTAAAATAACACTAGTAGAAATCTATTTATTACAAATATCAATCAATAAATTTACCTTTTAATCAAAAAAGTATATAAATGAAAGAACTATATTAAAATTGTGGTTCTATATAAGATACTTTCGAATTAATAAGTAGACTATGATCATATCAATTTATTGTTATATTGTAATAAAAATTTTATATTAGTTAGTTTATAGATTCAACTCTCCACCATATTACATTCTACATTAGAAATTCTTTGTATATCACTTAAAAACAAAAATATTCAATTGATGACATTTTCTTTACATATACATGGTAGAATAATATCAAATATACCTTTTATAAACTTGGATGTTTTTCCATATTATTCCAAATGAATTCTATTTAAAAATTTAAAATGTATATTCTTAAATTGTAGTATATTAAAAATCCTTATAAGGAAAACATCTATACTCCATAGTATGATGATTAAAATTAGTCGTCCTATTTCCATCTTGTTCGGTTTTGTTGTTTGTGGGTACCATAAAATTGATTACATTTTGTTAAACTATTTGTAAATAGTTATAAAATTCAGCATAATTTAAAACTATAGTAATAATATCTTGGAGTATAGCCCAATACATTAAATTTATATACATTTGTAGAGAGATAAAATCATTTCTAAAGTATTACATTTCATATGGTTTATTCAAACTACTTTGAATATTTTATGATAGCTTTTTGTTAAAAAATTAGCTAACTCATCTTGTGTAGATAGATTCTACAGCAAGTAATAAGATGTTTTAATTAATCCACGTGTAACAAACCTTAATGTGATGGCGTCGGTAACGAGAATGGTCTTTCTAGAGTTTTATAATGGAATATCTAATAAGGGTAGAACATTTTAATGTGTATTGATTCATTGTTAAATTTTTATATATAATAAATAGCTTCTAAATGTTATTCTAAAAGATATTACAATATAGCGAAATGGTGCCACAATTTTGTTTAAAATGTAAATATATTATGAAATTAGCGTTAACACAAAAACAAAATAGATCATTTAAAATTTTATCATGCAACCTTAATAATGAAACAAGATTCTTTGGATTTTTTACTACAATAACAGAAATATTTGTAAGTAGATTTTAGCTAACATTTCTAAATTAACTAAAAAATGAATAAATGTATCTGGAAAACAATAGCGTACATAGTCAATGTCTAATTCAACATTTCCAACCTCAACCAAATCTCGGTAGGACTCGGTTGATATCGCTTTACTTTAACTTGTGTCATAGAGGGATATACTTATATATTACAGTAATGGTTTAAAGAAAGAAGATAGATATATTTAAAAAAATAGAAGATGGAGTTTTTCAAGTTATTTTAATATAACTAACAACTATGGATGGTTATGCAGATGAAGACTTTTTTTCCCCATAATCGTTATTATGATAATATAGAAAATGTTATTTGATAATTTTTTTT
>JRUX01001086.1:0-55615 GCA_001407235.2 Kudoa iwatai
CGCTCCAATCCATCTGTATTAAACAGCAATGGATACCAATGGAGCAAAGGGCTATTAGGCCAAGATGAGGCACACTTGACTGCTTACTTCTAGACCAAGAGGTCACTTTCGAAGCTCGTAAGAGCAAGAAAGATCTGTCAATGGCTTAGCTGGACTTAAGCAAAGCTTTTGATACGGTACCACATACATTACTGAAGAAGCTTCTTCAGACAAGACCTCTACCATGGTGGATAGGCGATGCCATATTATCATTCATGAATAATTTGGGAACCCGAATCAGAATTGGGAATGATCTAGCAGATTCAAGTGCGACAAACCTTTTGCAGTATCATCAAGGATTGCTACATGGAGATGCATTGTCTCCGGTACTCTTTTGTTGGATTGTTGCCCCTATCTCAAAGATGGTAAGGGATCTTGAAGTTAAGTATAAAATCAGCATTAGCAAAAAAACAAGCCACTTATTTTTATTGGATAACCTCAAACTCTACACAAAATTATGTGGCCTTCTCAAAAAACAACTGGAAACAGTTGTAAGAGTAGTAAACATATACAAGATGTCACTAAATATGAATAATTTATGATTGCGATATGGTGGAGGGATTCCAACCAAATAATGAAGGATCCATAAAAGAGATATATTTAATTGGTTAAATAACTCAAGAGCACATACAAATGAAATGGATAATGGGATGATACGGTTTGTACAAGTAATTATATTACATCTGATAATTATCAAAAAACAAAAAAGAACGTTAAACTTAAACACACTATTAGCTATTTTCACTTTGCCATTAAAATATTCAGTAAATTCTTTTCGTTGCATGCTTTCTTTTTTATAGGAACGTGGTTTTTAGCTAAATTATATGATTTTTGTAAAAATCACAAATAAAAAAAATATTTCCCGCAAATAGCTATTTTTAGTTAAATGGTTGGTTATTTATGTGAAAGATGTGTTCGATAAATACATCCCAAAATTATATCGTCTACTACATATTTTTATGAAATTACATCGATTATTCATTGATTATTACTGACAAATCAAATATACTTATTGCGACCAAATATAATTTTTAAAACAACAAATTGTGCTAATAGGCCACACATTATAATCATCAGGACGCTCATGAACATACGATATACCAACAAATCACAGTTAAGTTTCTATTGGTGTAAGTAAAATAAATTTATATATGTTATTGGATTCCTTTCGAAGGGAATAGAATAGAACCAAAATCTTGATTTGAAAAAAGAAAATATTAATACTATAATTTGCTGTGACAAACCTTTGTTAATGGGCAGCATTCAACATTTAAAATAAGACAACTATATAACATAAAAATTGTATAGGTTATAAATTTCTAATCAGTGAAATAATATTCAAGTCTGCATAAAAGAATAACGGTAGGCTTAAAAGAATAACGGTAGGAGAATGTTGAAAAATATAATTGGTTTGTAGCATATTCACGTCAAAATCATGCTATTGTCATAATGTTACATTAATAACGTAACATAAAAAAAAAGTTTTTTCTTAAAGATACTACTAAGAAAATTATTAAATTCCAGAAATTAAATGAATTTCTTCAGTCTATGATAAAATTAAAAGCCATTATATTCATCCAAATCTTTTTAAAGCTATTCTAAGCTTCAATGTGGTAAACATGTTCAATACAACAAGTATCAAAAGAAACATGAATGTATTCACCAATAAAATAAAGATCATTTTCTATAATAAAATGACACACTATAAACTTTTAAAACTAGTTATACAATCACTGTGTCAATAAGTGAAAAACAAACAAGCCCAAAACCAACGATTAATCGTCTAAAGGAGTATCGTAAAGATTATAAACAACAACACAGAATCGCATACTGGATGATGTATTTATGTTATGCAAATCTTATGATCTGGATGACGATTTATAAAAAAAACGTTATCAATAACGAAATTAAGAAATTTTTTTCAATGATCTGTTTAAAAATTTAGTAAAAAATTCATATATGAACTTTTATTATAGCACAATAGCCTGCCAATAAAAAAAACATATAATTCCAAACAGATAGACCCATATTTGTAGATGAGTGCATATCAGAAAAACAGTTGTAATAAATACAACTAACATCACAAGTAGAAGTAATGATTTGAAATCATGAAAATCAATTAAACATTCAGGGAGAAAAATACATAGTCGAAACACAAGGTTACCGAAGTAATAATTTGACAACTGTTTCGAACAGTACCATTAAATGGAAAGTTGTCTGGAAAACACAATTATTAATGTGCGAAATACACATCTATTACACTCGGTGGTATAAACGGCGAAAAACGCCAATAATGAAAAAATAACGAAATAATGTTATACCAATTTATATATATTATTGGTATAAAATAAAAGTGACAACAGGATATCTAATATGTAGAATCCATGCACCATAAATACATGCATGGAAAAATTAACGATTTTCAACTATTAACCATAAGCAATGTCAGTCCATTGCATACCTACAAAATAAGATAGGCTAAAAAATATACGGATATTAGTATCAATAATAACAGCTGCTACAAAAAGCTAAATTTGTAATAGTGTTGATATATTAGATACCATCAATCAGCATACAACTATATATATATTTATAAAGTTAGAGATTGAATATATGCTCTTTCTTTCTAAGAGCATTAGTTAACCTAAATAATCATATACAAGAATTAAACAACAGAAAACGATTACTTGAGTTTCGGTAAATATTCAACTAATGTAAACAGTTAAAATATGTACTGATAGTATAACACTGATGAATGATTAAAATTTTTGTTGAATCGTTCATGTTTCTAGATAAAGATATCAAAATAATTTGTAGGAAAAAAATTATAAAATTTACTAATCGGCAACCAGAGTAACAAACAGCTGCACACATACACAAAGGAGGGACTATGGTTGCATATAATTAACATTATATAGAACAAAACACTATATTAAAATTATATGGGATTTTCATTTAATAACATGAAATGAATGTAGACTAAAAAACAATGAAAAGCATTTAAAATATTATTACATTACAGAACAAAATTATTTGACAAGTGTTAAGAATAAAATATATGCAATACAGCATTATAAAACATGAACCATTTTAGTTATTATGGCCAGCAGTTGGAAAAATAAAGACACCTAACTATACTAGGTAACTACCGATTTTGTTACTTTAATACTTTTATACATAGATTTAAAAGGACAAAATACACGATTAAAATAAAATATTAATATTTATTAAAAAAACATACTGTATTTAAAAATAATCAGTAAAAATTACGGCTTACATATTAGTTCTAGCATTAATTATGAAAAAAAGTAGATGGAAGCAAGATATTTTTAAAATGTTAAAAATTACTATAACAATGAGAATGGTATAATACAAATTTTACCCGTCAAACTGCATACCAAAAAACTGCTGCTGTAATTTAAGGTAAAAGAAGAATGAATAATATGTTTAAAAACACTATAAACATAGAAGAAGAAATACTTGTTATTAGAGAGTGTACATAACAAATGGAGTAAATTAAAACGCAGCTATAACATGAATTACTTTCAATAAAAAAACTTCTAAAAGTGATGGTTCACACAAGGTCGTGGATTATAATAATATACATCATCTACAGAATCTAATTAAAAAAACAACATAACGGTAAAAAATTGCACCCTACTTAACAAGCAATCTTCAATGTTCCGATAGAGACCACGCGAGATACTCGTAGATAATCGTTTTAATGTATTTTTTCAATTCTATAAAATTAATAAAATAGAAACAATTAATAGTCAAAAATAATTATTAATTTTAGATTTAAAGCATTGCTTCATTATATTAAAGAGCCTATAACATTAGATTGATAATGAGCATATATCACGATGCCTCACGTGCCACACGAATCATATGTTTCGGGCGCGTGCGGTAGTACGTTTGTTATAGGCCAAAGAAGCAATGCTTTTAATTATGGTTTTCATTCTAAATTTTTATTATCAAAATATTAAATTTAAAAGATTTTTTAATAGTTTTTTGTACTAATTTGTTATTGATAGTTACGAATGTAAATACGGATGATCACGATCCCATATTTTGTATATTTTTGCACTATTAATTTTATAAAGACAATCTACTTGCATAAAATTTACTATAAAAATTTTTATAAATTATTATTTTGTTTCTATCGTTCTATTACTATTTAGAACTCGTTAGTTGGTACACGTAACCAATAATTTCCTGGACGTCATTGTCTCACAGTTGAGATGGTTCTATTTTAATTGTATAATAATGTAATTTTTATATAAAAACATTATCTTTATATAAGATTTTGTGTTAATTAGGATTATTACAGCTCTTAACGGACAATTTTGGTTTTTGTGTATCTAATTTGTATGTGATGTATGCATATAATTCTTGCTTTGTTGTGCACAGCTATTATTTTAATATTTTTTTAATTTAATATAGAAATTGTTAATATACATCTAGAAATCATATGAACAGCCTTATTCATTGTCTTCACTAGCTCATAGCCCTTCATGGTTTACCAGTTTCATTCATTTTATTACCTATAAATGATTTTATTTGGATTCAGTAGTATCATTTTTTTTAAAATTATATGTGTAGTATATTTTTTTTTTGTTTTTATGATATCTTACATTATTCCCTGTCATACTAAACTGCATACACACATTTTTTTTAGATAAGTTAGTATATTACCATTGCGCATTTTAAGTAAAGCCATTTCATAAGATATCTTTTATTATAGATATTACAAAACGTTAAAAAATAAATACTATTAAGCTAATATATTTACCTTACTGACTTAATTTATACATAAGCTCTGCTGCTTACTTATACCACCTTTTTTCTAATAAATTGACAAAGAATATTCTACTGTATTAAAAAAGTTCCACTTTGATGGTCAAAAGTGTTCTATATATTGATCAAGAAGTTATATTCACTTTTTTTTAGATTTTCTGCACTATTTCAGCTGAAATATACAAAATTTATTTTATTATATAAAAAATTATAGCTTCACACGCCAAACAATTACCAAATGATTAAAATCAACACTATACACCACATTAAAAAAAAATTTTTACTCTAATTCTTTAAAAGTCTTAGTAGAGTCATCATGACCAAATTCAACAATATATTTTTTCAAAGCACTATTAAATTCAAGCTATAACAAAATTCTATTTTTTTCAGTTTGATCCTTTTTGAAAAACTCACCTTTTAGAGATACTAAATGCATTTGTAAGTTCAAAATTATTTTCTTTATACCATAAAGCATGATTAAAAACATGTAAAAATCGTAGCATTAACATTATGAATCTTAACAATTCAATGGCATGTTTTACCGCTAGTTTTTATAGTTGCTATCAAAGTTAGCATTTATATGGATATTACATTGTGAAATTTCATGCATTTCCAGCTATTTTGATAAATATTTAAAATCATAGCTAAATTTGAAATTTGATATAAAATTTAATGTTTTTCCTCGGTATATTTTTATATATTTAAGATGAATGGGATTTTAATTTTTTAAAATATTACTAATAATCATGTAAGAGATTAGATCTTTATTTTAATAGTTGAAATACTTCAGCAATACAACGTAATAGAAATTTATTATTAAAGATTTATTCGAAGATTTGTTTCACAAAAGATTAATTTTTAGTGTTTTACTAATAGCTCATTTGTATATAGAAATCTGTAAAGCATACATTAATCAATGTTATTGATTCTGTTTATATTTTTTTTTCTGTGGGTTATCATATAAATTAACTATAAGTTGCAATGTTCTTTCAATAAAGATTTACACCATTCATTATCTTAATTTTATATAAAGTACCAACAATTAATTTTTAATTTAGAAAAAAAAAATTTTGTAACATCATATTTAGAATTAGTTCAAAATACGATGTTGTATTTAAATTAATAAATTTGTTCGTTAAGGATAGCTAAATGGATTTACACTAAATAGATATTGCAAATTAAACAAAACTTTTTAATACGAATAAAAATTGTATTATATATTTTTTTTAGAATTTTAAGATTTTTATACAGCTTATTAGATAGTAAGTCACTTTATGGTGTAATTAAAATTTGATTAGTGAACCTAATTTTAAAAGAACATATAAATAATTCTGTAAAAGAAACATTATTATTTATATTTAAGGCCCTAACTAATTAACTAATGCAGTTATTTCTAAAGATTTTATTTTATTCAAAAAATTTGAATACTATTATAGGCAAAATAGGTTTGCACACAAATAGATTAGATTATGTTTATATAAAATCTTCACTTTATCAATAAAATTTTAAAGTATTAAATTCAATATTTTAGATGAAATAAATTTTTGAATAATTCATGGGTTAATGATGTTATTTTGATTCAACCAATTAATTTTTTTAGGCTATCCATTGCATTATTCAATAATAAATCAGCTGATTTTATTTTCTAAACATCCAATAGCTTTTTCTAGTCTTTTTTTAATTAGAATTCCTATATTTATGTGGCTTTTTATTTCATATTTATGGTCAACAAAGAAGAAATTTTCCATTTAACTAACGTGATTATTTGTGTTGTTAAATTTCAGTTATTAATCATCTATTATTGTGAAGATCTATAGTAATGTAATTGTATTGAATGACTGTTGATTTGATTAAATTTTTTAATAGTGCATATTATAACAATAAATATTTTAAAACGTATTTTTAATATGGTGCTGTATTCTATTGGAAAAGATAAAAG
Source organism: Kudoa iwatai (assembly GCA_001407235.2). Taxonomy (NCBI): domain Eukaryota; kingdom Metazoa; phylum Cnidaria; class Myxozoa; order Multivalvulida; family Kudoidae; genus Kudoa; species Kudoa iwatai. Next base: position 6,776 of record JRUX01001086.1, read on the forward strand.
TAATATAAACAAGGTTTGGCTTATTTTTTGATCACTTAAAAATCAAAATATTATGATAATTTTAGGTAGCTTATTAGATAGCAAGTGTATATTTTTTTAATATTTTTGCAGCTATTAATTAAATAAAGAATGTTTATCGCTAAGAATAAACAAAAGTCTATACTGAATGGCTAAATTATTATTAAACTGTTTAGAAAATTATTGGTTGCAATAAATAAATGTATTTTAGCCAATGTTTTTATATCTATATAAGAATAATAAAAATTTAAACCGAAGTCACTGTTGTTTATGAATAGACTTGTAAAATATATTAAGCTTTTCCAGTTTTTATAGCCAAGAGATTTAGTATACTGTTTTATTTAAAATAGAACTTCTTATTTGGCTAGTAACGAAATTAGATTAATATAATATTTTGTAACTTAAGGGTTTATTTGAACTGCTGAACAGTATTAAAAGTAATCAAAACATAAATATTTTAAAATAAAATCGGTAACAAAAATAAAAATTATAAGAGATATGTTAATAGAGAGCAGAAATTTCTATTTAAATAATTCCAAATAATTCATACTTTTAAATTAGTTAAAGAAACTTGCAAAGATAGCCTAACATGATATGATATAGTGAAGCAGATGCCTTTACTATTATTTAAATATTAAATGGAATCAGTTTGTTTTCTCATTAAATGCCACGTTGAATTACCAACCATTAAATATGACTTTTCAAATAACGTAATTTCTACTATAAAAGTTTTTTTATCATAAATTAATGTCTTTATTTTTTTTTAATAAACTTAACACAATAAATGAAGCTTAAAAACTAATATTATTGAATCTATATCGTAGGGCATCTAACTGTAAGCCTATATGAATTTCCATATAAATAAAAGATTTTGTAAAATTAACAAGAATACTAAACCCTTCTTTATCTTGTTAATACTATAATTAGTATATAAATTCATAATTTACAAATCTCAGAACTTTTTAATATATAATTGATGATCATTTAGTATGAAACATCAGCTGATACTTTATTCAGTGTTTTGGAACTAGTGTAAACAAAATTTTTATAATTTTATTTAAAATCTAAAAAAAATGAAATAAAAACCATTGTTTTTACGTCATATCTTTAATTAAAAACGTTTTAAAAGCTACATTTTTAATTTCAAGGTAAAACCGTTTTCTCAATGAAAGATAATCATAAGAGATCAATTAAATACTATAAAGTAGCAAAATTATAGATAAATAAACTTCTTTATTTATACTAATGCTATGATCAAACATTAGCGTTATAGATTCTGTATATATTACAAGTTGTTATATAAATTTACTATTATAAACAAATTATGAATGCCAAATTCATAAAAGACAATGAAAAATGTCAAAAAAAATGTTAAATAATTACTCCTTCAAAATCAACTAAAATATAACATAAAAAAAACCTATGTGAAAATGTTTATTAACTATTTTTTTCTATGATTATTGGTGTGCCATTTCATTTTGGCTTCATTTCACTTAGTCACAATTCTTTGACATTGTTTTAAAGTTAATGCGATCCATTCTTTACTAATATATTTTTCTATTTAATAATTTAAAAAAAAATTTTAGCATGAGAAAAACCTCTATTTATATTTTACAAGTAATATTTTGAAAATTTTTTCCGGGCAGTTTCATTTAATCACTGATTATAATTCGTAGGAAAATATGACAAACCACAAAAATTCATGTGATAAAATTTTATCTCAGTTATCTATTTATTAGAACGATTGGTTAAAAAAATGTATAAAATTTTTTTTAAAACCAAGGAAACAATTTTTTCACCTTATGTGCTAATGTTTTAATAATTAGAGTGCATATTATGACTACTCCACTAATTATACAAAAAACAATTAGCAAATAATTGTTACAACCAGTAACGTTTGAAGATTATAATATAAGGAAAGCGAAAATATGATAATATAAAATTTAATTATGAATTATGTAGAAAATTTGCTAAAACGAACAAAACAATTTTTCTTATATATTTTACTAATAGTGTTAAATCAAATACAATAACTGACTTAATTTAAATAATACTTGATAAATGATAAAAATCATTGCAAAATTATTACTATATTACTTTTTTTAACACAAAAGAATAAATTAAATGAATGTTCTAAATATTGTTATTATCAGTAAGTAACTAATAAGAAAAATAGTAAATCTACAATAAAAGCTACATATACCTAATTCCTGATTGATATGCTTAAATAGACAAAATTTTAATTTTTAATGTGTTATGTTAGCCAAGATATTTTGATAAATAATAGCTAGAACAATGATATTATGTTTTCACATCAATAACAGTCATAACTATCACGTTATCCTATCAAACTAAACAACCTAGAAATTTTCATTGAAATTTGTTATAGATCGCCTTTGTTTAACACTTTTTCAAATCTTCAAGTTTAAAACTACCTATTTTTAATATCTGTTTTTATACCAATTTTTCCACAAAATCAAAGTCAAAATATTCCTTCAAATTTTGTAATTTTCTTATTTAGCAAAATAAATTGATTCTTTTTTGAATAAATATTAACTTATTTTTATTAAAATTATAATTAAAGGATATATTTAGCAAATTTTTAAAAAACAGAAAACCTAGCTAACGTAATGTGAATTTACGCACATTAATAAGTTAATCCTTCAGAAATTTTCTTAAAATTTCATATAAATCTATATCTGAAAAAAAAATTTATGAATCGGTTACCATGTAAAATCTTTATTAAATTATTTATACATTTTTTAATAACTTTTTCTTGCTTGATTATTCAATTTCTTAGCAAATTATCTTCAAGATTTTTTTTAAATCTAGCCTAATCTAATCTTAAATCCTATTTTTTTAATAGGTTTTAGAATTATATTATGGCATTAATATAGACAGTAGATAACCCTTTTTAAGAATGTATAACACATTGTTTCAACCAAATATTAATAACATGCCCCCATGAATTAGTACTTTAGGTTTTTTTCCGTTCGTAATTACTTTATTTTGAATTTTATTCATTAAATACCCCATATATTCTTTTTATAAGATAGTTTTTGTTGATTGGTACAATGATTCAAAAAATCAGCTCATATCTAGCTAAATATTTTTATATATAAATTTTCTGTGTTCCCTATCTAAATTTGACTTATTATATGTGATAAAATATGATTTTAAAAATCGCCTTTTTTATATTTTTTGGACAATTAAATTTTTATAAGTACATTATAAACTACTACTACTACTACTACGAAATTCTCACTACAATATTACCATATTCAAATAATTATATCTCACTGCAATAATTCAAATAGCATTGATATATTTAAATATATATCAAAATATACATAGAGATTTGATTGAAGACTTTTGGTATATTTAAAGTCCAATTTTGAAAGCTAGGTCAAAAGGGATTAAAGTATTAAAAGTAAAATTTGAAAATAATAAAGATATCTACATATACAATCATAATAAAATATGAATTTTATATAACAATTAACCTAAATTATCATATTTTTTTTTATAGCTAACCCATTATTAATTGATGTTCTAAATTATTTAACAAATTAACTATAAGTTTTTTTTCCAGATAATTTAATTCGATTCAATTTTAGGTGTAAGGTTGACAGCTACATGCATTTTTTTAATATTTTAAATATTAAAATTTCACTTACAGGCAATTAGTATTTTACAATAAAAAACTAAAAAAAATAATTCCCGTCATAGCATAGACATTATTTGTGATTTTGGCTAATAATTATTGAATTTGTATTCTTATAATACTAACATCCTATTGAGTTAGGTTACGGTCATCTTTAAAAATTTTTTTTAATGATTTGACAGATATATATTTTGACTTAGGTGCGTTTGATATACTGTATATAAAGTTTGGTTGATCATATAACTCTAAGCGCTATTATTTATAAAAAGAGCAATTCAGTTACACTATATTCACGAATCTGCTTCTATTGAACAACAAATTTTATCTCTATATTATATTTAACTAAAAATTGCACCTATTTTAAGGCTATTTTGGTTTATTCAATGTTGATATTCAAATCAACCTTATAGGTTTAATAATACATTTATAAAGATATGACGTTTTTTTTTCAGGTAATGATTTACATTTTTTATTAAAACAAAATTTAATATACTGTTCTTTTATTTTTTGGAAACTCTACTAAATTGGTAATCTTATAAATATAATTTCTGAAATGGCTTGTTGGGCCTAAAAAGATATCTCTATCTTTTTATGATATTAAGAGATTATTATATAATTAAGTTGTTTGAAATCCATTCAAACTCAGTTTGAGTATAAATTTTCTATACAAATACATAATAAGGGTTATTTTGCGTATTAAAAAGATCTTTGAAGATAATCCATGATAATAAAAAGGTTTTATTCTTGCATAAATCAGCACACTATTTGTTAGAATTTAAATATAAAAGTTTTAATTTTTTACAAAATTATATTTTAAACACAAATAGAACTTTTAAAATTTTTATAAATTTATATTTAGTGCAACGCTAGAATATTCAAAGGTTATTCATTAATCAGCTTTACATTAAATTTTTATAGTCAGAAAAAGGGTTAGAACATTATCCTGCTGCATATATAACATTCATTGCAATGAATTTAATTAAATCAAGTGTGAGGAAATATAAATAAACTGTTAGTCAAGCGTTGCTTATTATTGTTAAAAACCATTTTCTTGTTAGGTTTTCTAGTTTACCTAATTTTTACATATTTTAAAACCATCATCATTCTTTTAAAGAGTTAAGGAATAAAAAAAGCTTTAATAATTCCTTATTGTTACAAGTATAGTATTTTATCTGGTACTGTTTAAAATAATAAATATTATTTTCTCTGTAGCATCATATTTAAATTACCTGATGAAGATCTTATCGAGAAATTAAAATAATTAACGCTTTATTAATTAAAAAATCGTAAAGATTTTTGATAAATCATCAATATTATTACAATCTTTATTTTTTATCGATATAATTACATAACATAACTAGCAAACTTATCTATATATCTATATGTTTGCATAAATTCTAGTAGGTTTATTAGTAGGTAAAAAAATTCTTGTCAATAATAAATATTGAAATTATAAACATAAATTTATTTCTTGAAAGCTTAATAATCTTAATTAACACAATTTGTCATATCTTAATTTGCCTGTAGCACTTACTCAACTATTTCGACAGCAATAATTGCCTGTCATTGCTGATATCAAACTTTAAATTCTTAGCAGTTTATTGAATAATTTATTTTTATATGAATGAAATTAAATAAACTAATATTAAATATTTACTAAAACCATTTATCGTATTTTTTTATATAAATTTTTCTATTAACGATGTACCTAATGTATGCTAATTACTCCAAAATCTTTAAAATTTTTCATTCCAAATATTATTAGAGGCATGCAAATTTTTGAAATTATTTTATTTTCATATTCTAAGATTATAAAAAAATTGTAAAATCACATTATCTATAGCTATCACAGTTATATTCGGCATTTCCTTTGCAATCAAATAAAAACAGTGAGTATTGTTTATATCTTATGTACGCCAGAATAATATTTATTGAAACTTATTTAAGATTTTTTTGATAAATTTAAGTCCTAATAAAATTTAATTTGGATAATTCCAGAGTAACCAAACGAATAAGTAAGGCAGTAAAAATTGTGTATCATACCGTTGAGTACTTAAAATTAAAAATTAAAAATGAGAAATGTCTCAGGAATTTTTTAGCTACAAAATCGGTTCAATTTTTTCTTTACATGATATAAATATTAAAACTATTTTTTAAACATGTTAAAATTGGTTAATATGAATATATGATGAGTCTATAAGAATTCATAAAAATGGGTAGCTAAATTTACATTTTTATTTTTCAAATGGGTATTGCATATATGGTAATAGGTAAGTTAAATATAATATTATCAACCTAAAAAATATAGATATATAAAATGATATATATCTATCAAAATGATATTAATAAAAAGTAATGTTATAATTGAATAGGGTAGATTTAAAATTTATCATTTTTTTACTACTGTAATAATGCTTATAAATTTAATAGATTCTCAATTATTAAAATCACCTAATATATATATCATTCAAAAATATTTAATTAAAAATATCTAATCTGAAATATAAACATAATTTACTAAAAATTTAAGACTATTTTAGTAATTAAAATAAAAAATCACAAAATATTTTCATATTCTTTAGATATTATTAAACTTTGTAGCAATGATTTGTGAAAAAAAAAATTCAATAGGGATAATAGAAAGAACGATTTTAAATAATCAAACAATATTACAAATTTCTTGATGAAATTTGTGAATTTACAACTAATTAAAATTATTTTAGACTGGATTTGAGAAAATTAAATGGTGAGATGAATATATAAGGATAAAGTTTAAAGCATTGTGTTAATATTTTAGTATTCAATAGTATTAGTCTATTTTGTATTACTGAAAGTTAATGCATCTCTTTTAGGCTATTATTATAAATGATAACTGCTTTCTATATGCCACAAAACTTATTTTTTGGATTATGGATAATTTGACATTAGTTTAAAGCAAGTATTAAGCAAATATTCAGTTTATTTTTATGGATAAATTCTTAATTCTTATCAAGGCATTAATTAACCTGCGCCTGTATTTAAAACAATGAAAAATTATTTTATGTTTTTATAAGTCATACTACTGATGAATAGGGTAATTTATAATTTTTTGCATATAAATGCATCATTTATGTGCTAGATTATTGGGTTATATCTAGAATGTAATTATGTTTCATGAGGTCTATCAGCTTTTCGCGTGATGATTAGCAGCTAGCTATCCAAGTCTTACAGTAACTACCTAATGTGGTATTATTTAATTATATTGATTCCTATGATCAAAGTTATCATAATTTACCTGATTATGCACAACAGCTAAAAACTGATACATTATTCACTACTCGTTTTCAGTTAATAGACAAAAAAAATTTTTTAATTTCATTCATTTATTAAAAATAACTTTCTTATTTATTTTAAAAGCAGATTTAAAAATAAAATTAAATAATTAATGTTAAAAAAATGGGCATGTTATACTAGTAATTAAAAAAATGTATTGCTTAAAAATACAATTTCTCATTAAAATAACATGAAACTAGTTAATTTTATGTTCTACTTATTTATGGTAATAAATTCGTATTTTACAGACATTAAAATTGACATTGTTAACCATTCAATTATAAATACGAGTAAACTATCTCAAAAATATGTACTAATATGTTTTTTAAAGATTAAAGGTATTTTAACTAGAAATTTTGATGATTTAAGATTTTTATGAATATAAAATATCATCACTACATGTAATTATGCCAATAAAAAAAAGTAAAACAAAAGAAATATGCACCAAAAACAGTAAATTGTAAAAAAATCTTACAAATTTAATTTATTGATACAAAAATAATTATGTGAATTATATATATTTCATATAGTGAATATTTTTTATAGATATTATAAAATATTTTAAAAATTATGAACATAATTTTCTTTAAATTTTAAAATTGTTATACAAAATTAGCTGCGAATTAAAGCTATGGTGTTAAACAATTTTAAATGTTTTCAAGAACTTTTATTTATTTTTTTAGTGAAATAAAACTATATATAATTATGTTAAACAAAATACGAATATAATCTTGAGCAAAAATAATATTTTAAGCTATTATACGAATGAAGAAGTATTTTTAAAAAAGAATAGAATGTTAATGCATTAAATTTTTTGACAGTATACATTCACACAATTAATCAAATAAGATTCAAAATGGTGATTGGTAGTATACCCAGCTATGAAATTTATTTTCGATCTGAGCTCTAGTATTTAATTATTTATACAGATTATCAAATTAAAATTTTAACTTTTTTTTAGCTATTTTTGGTTAAAGATAATTAAACGTGTAACTGATGTGATTATTAATAAATACAATTGATAATCCTATATTTCAAGCAAATGTGATAATTAAACAATATTTACAAATATAAAAAAATAAGTTAAGCCCATAAATCTTTAAGAATTAAAATAATATACGCTTTTATTGCTTTTATTTAAAAATATTTTGTTAAACTTAAAGCTGTTATTTAAAAAAAAATATATATATACACTAATACCCATTAATATATTAGTTAATGTTTCTATCTTTTATGATAAACAATCGTTAAATTTTAATCCTTAAAGAAACAAAAAATAATGTGAGAATGTTCAAGTAACAATTTTGAAAGAGATAGTAGTAAGTAGAGATTAGCAAATTAATTTGCACTCTAGTTTTATTATTAAGTTTCTTAATATTATATTTATTTTATAGTATATTTATTAAAAAAAAATTAAAAAAAATGTTAATGTTATATTGGTAATAAATTTTGTTCTTATTTTACAATAATTTACTAATTTAAGCTTTTGCAGAATTTTTGATAAAAGTCATAAAAAGAGTATTATATAGAAATTATGACCACAATAAATCTTAAAATATTATATTTTAATAAATCCACAAAGAAATATTATATTGTAAAATTTTAAGATATATGTTTAACAAATAATTTTTATGCTAGGTGTTATAATTATGCTTTCTTATTATAAAAATGAATTAACAATTAAAATATAATTTAAATATGAATAAAAACAAAATTTTAGTATTTATCATAAATATACAAAACTGTTAAGCTAAATAGGCAAGATTTTATTAAAAATATTCTAATTTTTATTATTATTAAATTTATGTATGTAATTATTACAAAAACATTATTGTGAGAATTACAATATAGATAATATATAGACTATTTAAGTTACAATAATATTAATAATATAATTTTTTAATCCAAATTTAATAGTTTTATAATTCTTAAGGTCAAATTAGAGTAATATAGAAATGCTTCTTTTTTTTATATTGTTTATTATTCACTTCTTTACTATTACAGAAAATTCAGTAATGGTAACTTTTAAATTATAAATTATTATTTTTTAATATTTTTTTATAAAGATTATTTTAAGCAAAAGTATTCACAAAATGGTAGGCTATTGTTATAGAATAAATGAATGCGACGTAAATATAACTGATTTTAACTACATTTTTTCAGTTTCACTGTGCTATAGTAAAAATATAATTTAAATTTAAATTTTAAACTAAAATTTAAGTGATAACAACTCAGCAGTGCATTTTGAAAGTTATAAATGACTGCAATTTGGGAGAAATATGTGTAGAGAGTGTAACCATAAAATTATATTATGACTATTCAATAGAATACATGTAAAAAAATTTATGGAAATTTTCTAACATTCAATAATTAAAGGAATACCGACATAAAACAAATTATTTTCAGTGACAATAGCATCAAAGATGTATACAAAATTGTTGTATCTAAAATAAATACAGAAATTATTTATATGGATCCTCACAAAATAGGAATAATCATATATTATGCCTTAAATTATAACATTTTTGACAAAGTAACCACTTTATTTACTTATCACTTTTAATCATTTCAGATAGGAACTCATAAGGCGACCTATTTTAGCTATGTTTAATGATGGTCTAACTATTAGTTTTGATACTATTGATATAAATACCTTTAATAATCCTAAAGGTAAATTTGTTACAACCAATGTTTTTATTGGAGAAAAGCATGATATTTTTTCCATAACTTTTTTTTGTAATGGTATGTATATATTTCAGAAAATTATCTCATTGCTTATGATATTTGTGAGTGATTGGTTATGTATAAATATTTTTTATGTACTATAATTTAGCAAGAAGACAAAAAAACATTTATACCACATAAAAAATACGATCATTGTCAGCCAAAAAATTATATTATTAGACACAATTTTAATTACCAAGATAGTAAATGCTATCATATATTTCCAAAAATAAGAAAATTTTTTTTAATTAATGGAAAATTTGACTTTGATAAGTGTGAAAGTAGCATGTACCTTATTTTGAAAAGGCAAAGTTTATGTGGTAAAAATACATTTTGTAACTATGGTGATCAATTCAATCCTTTATTTTTTGCAACAAATAAAGATATTTATGTATAATTATTATGATGGTAAAAAGTTAAAAATAATAATATTCAAGGTTTTTGTAGAAGATTACCTTTCTGATGGCACAATCCACCAATTAGATCCAGAGACTTTGAAAAAAATTGCAATTCAAAGCTGTGAAACAACTAATAATGATACAATATTTGTAACTAATATAAATAAAACAATTTAAATTATCATTTTTATAGTTCTATTTGGATCATGTATCAACATGTTTTAGAAATATGTTTATATACCTTTTAATTAGTATTTTCAAGTTTGGAAACTTAAATTTTTTTAAAGAAGTAATTTTATTTTTTTATAATTATAATGATAGTTTTTAGAATACTATAATGTTATCTGAAAATGGATACATGTTGGATGATTATTTTTTCGCCAATATATACATAAAATCATATATTAAGATGAATAAAAATAGGATAAATAAGTCAAAAAATTTATTTTCTTTTAATTCAACGTATGAAAAATTACAAAAATTAGAATCAACTTATATCCCTATGAATAAAGCAATCAACAATTATAGTAGTGAGTATGAAAATATAAAGAATTTTGACATGAATAATAAAAGAATAAATGAAAAAAATGACACGTTAGGAGATAAATCTAATGTTTATGGAAATAAAGACAGTACAAAGACACTAAATTTGAATAAAGATAAAGGATCCTGTGGGGATGTATGTGGCGAAAAAGATTCAGTTTATTTTCCTACAACAATTATAATAGCTATTTCGTCACTGCTACTACATATTTTGATTTTAGTAGTATATAGGATAACACTGTTAAGACATTTACAAAATTCACAATTTATACAAAACTTATAGAGAAAATAATAAATAAAATGAAATGTTAATTTATGACTCGACAATATATGTATCAAATTATTTTACTATAACAAAAATATATTTTTCTGATTTAGTCTAAAAATAAATTCAAATACTTATAAATAGCTACGATAGATGACCATTGTGAATGGTAATCATTTTTTTGTGTAAAAAAAATTAAACCTTTTTATATTTATAAAAATATGAAGCCGCAATCAATACTGTATTTAATTGTATAATATAGTTAACTATTTTACTAGAAGATATATTTAATTTAATATTTCAACAAGATTTCAGTGTAATAATTCTTTTTTTTAAGTTTATTTTAAAAGCTATTGCTAACTGGAGTTAAATTTATTATTATCATTATCATTACATATCTAAAAAATTATTTAATAAAAAATGTGTTTGATATCATCAATTTGTATTTAACTCTAATATTTAATGTAAACAAGTCATTTGGTTATTTTCATGCTCCATTTATATTAAAAAGAAGTAAATTCTTTATCTAATATGAGTTAACTCATTTTTTATAGTGTAAATTGTATAAAATGCTAAAATTTTGGCTCAAATCTTAATTTTAATGTCAAATAGGTTATAACTTAATAAAAATATTATTTTATTGAACAATTTAAATAAAATTTTTGGCCGAAATATTTTTAAAATATTCTTATTATATTTTTTTATGTTTAGAAACGTTATAATTTATTAAAATCATCCCATATATATCAAGTAATATTGTAAGATAATATTTTCTTATAAAATAAACTCTAGATTATGATTTTGTATAAATTTAACATTATCAAAAAGTACTTTTTATACTTTTTAAGGTAAAATAATATAACTAATATACTTTTATTATAGGTGTATTATTTTGCTAACGATTGCTGATAGCAAACTTAATTAATTCTTAGCTTATTATGATAAAATAATGTTTATACCAGACTATTTTACTATCAAACGTATTATAAGCATTTTTAAAATAATTCTATATCATTTTTCTTTTAAAGAGTTTAGTATTGCTTTTTATTTTAGTATATTTTATATTATTCCTTAAGCAATAAAACAAGTATTTTTCAATTTAAATGATAATAATAAATAAAATTGTTAATAAAAAAGTGAAATTACTAAAGATTCCCTTTTAACATACCATAAAATATAGTATAAAATTATGACATATGTTAAGTTTTCTATTATCTAACAATATTGTAAAAATTTGCTAATATATATATACATAATAAAATAATAATAATAATAGCTTATTATATAAAGTTTATTTTAGAATGTTATTTTAATTTATAAATTAAATTATAAGGAATTATTAAATTTTGATATCTGTGATATATAAAGGATTTTTGCACTATTTAGAGGCTATACCTAGCATCTAAACAAAATAAACATTATTTTTATATAAATATTTTAAATTTAATATAATTTTTACAATTACTCTATGTTGGCTGCAGCAAGAGGTTCCTTTTTTTAAAAGATGCTATATTATAGTAACAAATAGTTCAAAGTATACTTTTTTTTAATAGAATCGTTTAAAAAAAATTTATTTACAATAATTATCTTTAGTTCTTTTCACTTGATTATATCGTTTTACAATAAAAAATAATTGAAAAAAATCTAATACCAGTAAATAAGAATCCTTAAAAAACTTTTATTACATTTCTATAGTTTTATTTTACACTATTTTTTAATTTAATAATATTTTTTATACTTTAAGTGATTTTCAAAGTTATCAGTCAAACTTTATTATGAGATATATATATAAAAGTATTAAAAATCCATTATCTGCACTATATTGTGCATAATAATTTTATAATAAATAAGTTTTAAGTTTATTTCATGTATCTTTATGTCTGATAAACAGAACTTTAACATTTCTTTTAAAAAATAGCCTAATTTATCTTTTTATCTCATATATCTAATAAATAGTAGTTATTTATTTCTAATAGAATATTCCATTCATATTAGTTATACTAAATTTACCTATGTATGCAATATTTTCATCAACTATACCCTGCCACCACATACAGCTCTAGATGAAATTATTGTACTCAGAAATAGTAAAAGTATAAAATTAGAAAAAATATATTACATTTTAGTTCAATATAAACTGAAAAATGTATAATAATAATGTCTATCGTGGTTTGATCTTTTCAAATCACTTCTTTGCCATCATAAACATAACTACATTAAATTGAATGCGCACGCTTGTCACCAGCATAATTCATTCATGAGTGGTGTTGGACCTAAATTTTTATTTTCTACTATATCTCGTATGAAAAAAGATGATTTTATTAATACATTAATGAAACATAATGGTAAAATGAATATAGTCATTGATTACATAAAAAGTAGTGCATTATCTAATACTATATACTACGACAATATACATCGTATATTAGCTGAAATATTAAATATTTGTCATCATCTGGATAAAAAAATTCAATTACAAATGGTATCTGATATTTCAAATAATTTAGATGAATTTTTAGTGATAAAACCTGATCATATTGGTTATGATTGGAAATCAATTCGTCATTACAAATGCTCAACTAATATGATACTACATAAACATATAGCAGTTGGTGGTACATTTGATCGTATGCATTTTGGACATATTTTATTATTATCATCTGCAATTATGCTCTGTGACAATTGTATTGTTCATGTTGGATTGACTACGGACTCTTATGTGAGTGATTCTAAATATCTCTCTGAAATGATACAACCATATGAGTATAGAAAAAAAATGATTGAAGAATTTTTTAAATTTTTTCAAGGTATTTTTATAAATATATGACTAAAATTTTATAGTAATGAAATGGTGGTAATTTTAGGTGTATCCTGTAGTGTAATACCTTTAAATGATAGATTTGGTCTAACAATTAATTCAGAATACTTGACAGCACTAATTATGACATCTGAAAATGAAGATTGTATTGATAAAATTGAAAAAAAAAGAAAATTAAATGGATTGGCTTCACTAAATTATTATATTATTGATAATATGATACAACCTAAAGAATCATTGATACATATAATTAACACTGATAAATTAAGCAGTTCATTATTAAGATTTAATGAATTGGGTCAATTGATTAAACAGCCTAATGCATATGATGGTAAACTACCTTATCTAATTGGTATGACTGGTTGTATAGCTAGTGGAAAATCAAGTATTTGTAGTAGATTTAAAAAAAAAGCTGAATCCTATGGTTGGTCAGTGACTGTTATTGATTGTGATAAATTAGCTCATCAATCATACAAATATGGTAGTCCATGTTATTATGAGCTAATAAAAAATTTTTCTAATGATAATATTGTAAATTATTCATGTGTTTCATTATCTATTCAATCTTATAGTATACATGTATATAGATTGATCCTAATACACATGAAATTAATCGATCTATTTTGGGAGAAATTATTTTTAATAATGAAACCAAAAGAAAATGTTTAAATAATATTGTGTGGAAATATACTCGTCAATTAATGTTAGATGAAGTAAAAAAATGCTCTTCTAATATATGTATGATAGAAGCTGCATTTATTATTGAATCTGGAAATAAGTCACTATTTAATGAGGTAATATTATATAATTTTATTCAAAAGATATATCTACTTACACATTTAAAAGTTTTATATTTTAATTATAATTTATTGGATTAGAATGCTAAAATACAATAATTTATGTTTTATTTTTTAATTTTTTATACGTATAATTGTATTATAATAATAATCGTTTTAAAAGAGGAAAAAAACGATTTTATCATATATTACATTCTAGTAATATTTAATATAATTAAATTAACATTTTTTTATAACATAGTCTTCATATATATATATATATTTTATAAAAAAAAATTGTTATAATTTTATAAAGATTTGGGTATCTTGGGTCAATGAAAAAGAAGCTGTCAAGCGTATTCTTAAAAGAAATGGTAATCTTATCGATGAGAGTTTGGCCATTAAAAAATTTAAAGCTTCTCAAATATTAATGAATAACAAAGAAAAAATTACTCATGCTCATCTTCTCATCTCTACTATCTATGATGAAATGATAACTGAATTAATTATTGATAAAATTTGTATAGAGCATAAACCCATTTTTGAGCATATTAATTTCAATTAAAAGTTGTTTTATATTTGCGCATGCGTAATTTGTTGTTATGTTGTATCCTTATGGTTCATGGAGAATCTATAAAATAAGTAGTAGTTGCAAAGAAATAGACGATAAAACATTTAATTTCAATAATGATGATATTGTTGATATGAAATATAGCCATGGGAGAAATTATATGGTAATCTTGACTAAAACTAGTATTTCAATATGGAAGACTAAGGTAAAATTAACTCAAAAAATCAGTAAAGATTTTATATAAAAAATAATTATATCATTTTAGCCTAGAGTGAAGATAATGAACTTAATAAGAGATCATTCTTTTATTGAAACATTTGGATTTCATTTAAATGTTATATGGAAACATGATGCTACAATGATTGTAGTTATTGTACGTTTTAGTTATATATATATAAAAATTAAATAAATTTTTTATTAGACTGATGAAGGATGGGTTATAATATATCGTTTAATGGTTAATACAAAAGAAAAATTGTATGAATTTCCAAATAAGATGCAACAGTATGCTATTTTATTGGATTTTTTTATAAAAAAGACAAATTATTAAGATATAATAGTTATCAGTCAATATTTTTACAACTTATAACCATGTTTCGTCTACCAGCACTTTGTAAAAGGTAATATAATGAAATTATAGTTTAATATTTAAAAGATAATTTCTATATAGCATAATTACAAAGAAAGATTCATTTCTTATTAGTACTAGTCATGGTAGTATAGAATCAATGGTATGGCCATCCGTTGACAATCTTATTCATCACAATACATTATCTATACATTCTATATTAACTCAACAAAATCCAAATATACACAATTTATCATTTGGTAGGTGATTTAAATGATGTAAATTTTTTAAATAATTATAAATTATATTTATGTATATAAAAAAAATGATTGTTTATAATAAATTATTATATTTACATATTTTTTTACAATATTTAGATAATAAAACTAATATATGTATAACATCAATGGATTGTACTCCTTGGAATGGTTATGTGGGGTTTGTATTTAATACAGGGCATTGTGGTCTCATTTACATCCCTACTGATCATATAGATTATATATTTGATGATTCAAAATATAACTTTACATTTATTGATAATATAATTGATGCTACTGTAATAAGTGTAAACAGCAAGTTTAATTTTTTAAGTATTGGTTGTGAAGAGTAATTTTATAAATATATATATATGTAAAATGATATAATTAAAATTTAATTTAATTAATAATAGTGGAAGAATTTTAAGCTATCGATTTGATGTTGAAACACAAACTTTTGAAAAATCCCATGAAAATAACATAAAATGTGTTTCTAATTTATTTTATATAGGTAATATTTACTAATATTTAGAAAATAAATTATTAATTAGGTGGTATAAGTTTATTGGCATGGTCACCTGATTTTACTACATTAGCTTCATGTTGGCGATCAGAAAAAATTGCTATTTGGTCAACTTTTGGTAGCTTGATAAAATTAATTACATTCAGGTTATTATTTTTATAAAGTTTACATTTAATTTAAATAATTTAATAAA
Organism: Kudoa iwatai; assembly: GCA_001407235.2. NCBI lineage: Eukaryota > Metazoa > Cnidaria > Myxozoa > Multivalvulida > Kudoidae > Kudoa > Kudoa iwatai. The sequence goes on from JRUX01001086.1 coordinate 23,406, forward strand.
TAGTATGATAAGTCATTTATTTATATTTTAGCCATTCAATTTTCAGTAATAGTTCATTTCAAATCAAATCTATGGTATAATCATTTATAGATAATGATTGTATGTTTATTATCTAAAATATTTAAAAGGAATGGGGACTAGATGGTTACTGTATAACTATTCATGTTATGTGTGATCAAAAAAATTCCACTGAAAAATATGCTCATAGCAATAATAAACTTTTTGAGCTAAATTTTGTAAAATTTTTGCAAATAGTATCTGGTCTTGTGTTTTTTAGTGGTTTAAATTATTTATTGGTTGGTCAGGTTAAAAATTTATGTAAATATCAAGAAAAAAAACAAAATTTATCTCAAAACATTTGGTTTGTTTTAAATTTTCCAGATATATATCAATCAAATGATTGCCATATAAAAGATGTTGTTGTAGATGAAAAATCACTTAATATAGCTGTAGTATATGACAAAGGATATCTTGTATATAATTGGAATACACAAAAATGGCTAAATTCTACACTTAATCAACATCCAAATGAAATTTATGTCAACAGTGGCTGTATTTGTTGGTGGGAAGGTATTCTATTTCTTTCAACCTATACACATGATAATTATAATAAATCAAATGTTGTATGTCATATCATTAACAAAAAATTTAATGATAATATTGAAACCATAAAATATTTTGATCATGTCAGCTTATATTATCGTATTTTTGGCAATAATAAACTTGCCATTTATAGTATGGATACATATATTTATATTTTTGGGTTGGAATTAGTTTATCTTGACCATGAAATACCATTAATAAAAAGTGTGTTACTAGTTGAAGAAATAAAGATTTCTTTAATGAATATTGTACCACATCCATTATCATTAATTAATTTACAGTTATTTTATGATCCAAGTTATTTTTATTATCATAATAAACTAATGATTATTTGCTATAAAAATTATAGATAGCTATTGTTATATGTCTAGTGAAAGTATTTCAAATGACTCACCACAATGTCTATCATCACTATCACATTCAACAATTAATCAAAATAATTACTTTATATTGTTAAATATTAGTGGAAAATTAATACATTTGACTATGAATGAGATTAAACAATTAGATATTCGTTCAATTAGAATAATAGGAAATTGTGTGGAATATTTTGAGACTAAAGGAAAATTTATGTGGACTTTTTGTGGATATATGGGCCTAAAAGTAGATATGTTTATTTTCGGTTATATACAAATATTATTAATATTAGCTGTATATTTCAAATTATACTACCCAAATGGAATATTTAGAATCATTTCTATTAGACCCATCATCTATAATTCATATACAATTTTCAAATATAACAACATGTCCTATTGGTAATTTTAATAAAAACATTAATTTTTTTAACTAATTGGTTTATTATTTTTTATAAAATGATATAAATTGATTTATATTAGAATTTGATATGAATGAAATGTTGGTGAATACTATACATAGTGAAAAGGACTTGAGTCAATCAGAGAACTATATTTTTTATAAATTGGATAATATAGTATAATTTTATTGTTTAATATATTAAAAGTATAAATTTCTATAAGATTACATGTTTAATGCCATCTATTCTTTTAAAGCTTTTACTTAAAAAGTAGTTTTAATTATTATAAAATAGGTATAATTTTATTATTTTAGATATAACAAAGAAGCTTTTCAATTAGCTAAAAATACTACTTTTCATAATAAAGAAAATTTAGTTAATAATTTGGAAATATTAATGCATGATGTATTGGTTAATAATAATTATTTTACAGACAATAAGATGAATATTGGTGATAGTTTTTATAACCAATAACTATAATATCTTTTATAATAGATCAAATAATTGAAATGGTTACTAATTTTATCTTACAATTTGATGAATATCATGAAATTTTTTGTTATTGTGCACGAAAAATTGAAATGAAGCTATGGAATAAACTTTTTTCAAAAGTTGGATCACCTATCAAACTTTTTAAAGTATTTAATAAGTTTAATTATATTATTTAAAATATATATAAGCAATGTATAAAACTATCCAAATTTTCAGTTGCTTCTGCTTATCTTGTTATTCTTAACAATGTTGAATCAGAAATTGTTAATAAAAAAGTATTATCATATAAAACTATATATATACATAATATTGATGTATTTTTTTAGTTACATAGTATGTTATTGATTAAACTTATAAAGCATAAACAATGGAAGATACTACATGAAGTTTTTAGCTATCTAATCAATATTTGTAATTTTATTAAAATAATTTTAAATTTATTATTATTATTTAAATAGATCAAAATTCTAATAAAAATAACACTTATTATCCATTAAATGATATGATAAGGAATCGTTCAGTTAGTTTTAGCTATTCAACACCTATTTTCTTAAGTAAAAATTTCACTTTGGTTAATTATCTTTCAGATTTTCATATTAATGAGAATAATGGTGGTGGTGCTATAAATGATGATGTTTTTTATACAAAATTTTCTACGTAATTTATATTAAAAAAATAAATTTTATTCATTTTAATATCTTTTAATGCTATTATAGTCTTGATATTCAAGAAAACAAAAATAATGTAACTTTTTTATTTACAATTAATTAATATATTCATTATTTTTTTTTAAGATTGAATTTTTTCAAAGAATAATAATATGCCGAGCAAACAATTTTTTATTACAAGGGGATATTTTATCTATATTTTTTATGCTTCAAGCATGCAATATAAGCTTCAAATCATATATAAAATCTAAAAAGTTATTCAATATATTTGATATATTATTATTTAAATAATTAATAAGAAATAATTTTAAACAACTATTAACAACAAGTAAAAAAGTTTCCAATATTATGTCAAATTTAGTAGATAAATTTTCATATTTTATTCAATATACTCAAATTAAATATCAAAAAAAATGTAAAATTCCTTATTTACTTTTATAAATTATTAAAAATATAACCTTAAGGTTTAATAAATACTGTTTTATCAGAAAAAACCTACAAATATCAATGTGATCAAATCATGTAATTTATTCATTATAAAGCATTAATAATATTTATGTGTGTAGATACTTGTATAATTGTTTTATTGATTGTCATTTGTATGAATGGGCGATTTTATTTGCTGTAATTGATTTTGATCGTGTAAAATATCTAGAAATTCATCTTCAATCACTTACCACTAATACAGTTTCTGGAAATTACCCATTAATAGTCGACAATATAACTGATATTGTTGAAAAAATTATTACAGTCATAGACAAACTTTTACAACCTATTAGTATTCTTCCTTATAAGTAAATAATAATATCCTATGATTAACATTTTTAATATATAAAAAGATCCCATTTATGGAATAATGCTATTAGATTGAAGGCTTACTTTATTCCTAAAAGTAAATCTTACCATACAAGTGTTTCTGAAGAATTTAATGGATCAAATCTATCACCTACTTCTGGTCTTATAACAAATTCTATCAATTCTAATTCAATATGTGTGTTTAATGATAATATTGAAGATTTTTATTTTGTTAAATCATCTGATCAATTACAAAACATACAAGATGAAGAAACAAAAAATGATTATACTGAGTCAATAACTAATGAATTTATTGATAATAACATGGAAAACACAAATTCTTTTCATAGTAGATGCCGTATTTCATAAAAAAATTGTATACACTCTATATTATACTCAAAAGTATCTGTTTATAATTTATTTTTTTTTAAATTTTGAAAAATTAACCATCTTTTAAAGTTTTTATGCTATTCCATCATGTCAACATCTAAAATTTTAATAATAAAACATTCTTTATAAATAGTTATACCTTTAATTTAGTTATATACTAACTAAGAGAGAATTAATATATAGTTTAAAGTTGTGTACTATGACCAGAAAAATCCATAGGAGTTTCTTTAATAATATAATTTACATTGTAAGAGTTTTTTTTATCACTTCCAATAGTATCAATAGTTGATAATTCTATTGATTTATTATAATTGCATTCAATATTGCTACTAATAATATGGTCACTGCTAATATCAATTGATGATGTTTCATCTATTGTCACAGTATTAAAATGTTTTCTAGCATAATAATAATTGAAATCAATTCGTGTCAATAATTTTGAAGCACATGATGAAAAGCTTGATTCTTTGCTCATAGAATAGAGTATTCTAATAAAAAGATTTATTCTTTTAATAAATTCCTAATCATATAAAGATAATAAAATTATATGAGTATGATTTATATGTATATATCGATAAAAAAATCACATTTTCCAGCATATTCCATGTATCATGATCGATACGAAAATATTCTTCAGTATTTTTAGATGGGACATTATTAGCAGCATGAATACAAATTTCCAATATTCCTTTTAAAATATCACGTACCTTGATAAAAATATATTGATACACTTAATTAACAACAATAAAAAATAAAACCTGATCATTTTTTTGAAAACATTCTTTTGAAATTGTATCAAGAAAAGAATTGACAAGTTTATTCATTTTTGGTAATTCATTTGTCATTAACATGGAATTTAAAAAATTATTAAAATTTTCTTCAATGACATCAATCTTATTTATTAAAATTTAATCAATTGCTAAGTTTTATTTTTTTACATACATGAATATAGTATTGTAGAGAATTGACAATAAAAAGCATTTGTCTATATACCATCCAGCAATCATCATGACCATCTGAATGACTCCTTAAGTGAAGATACCATGATTTGTTTAAATAGATATGAGCACGTTTTAGTGTAAGTAAAAATATAAATATATCATTCATTCTTTTATGTATAAATGGAATTAAAAAAAACATAATTTATTTACAATTGTAAATATAAATGAATACTTTTTTACAATATTTTGATCAAATACAAGTACAAGTGGCCAAGGTGGATGATAACTTATGTGAAAAGTGTTATAATCAATAATATTTTTTAATGATAAATTAAGCTTAACATCCATATAAAATGTATCAATGTAAGAAGAACTATCAGAACCAATCTATATATATATATATATACATTAAAATTATATGAAATTTTATACTCATAACAATATATATATGAATAATACTTTATCAAAACTAATAGAAAATTGATTATTTATTTCTAAATGATAACTATTATGTTATTGATTCAATTTAATAATTTATATTACCATATGAAACGTTACTTTCTTTTAATGATTTTTTAAAATTTTTACTATTTAAGCCATCTAAAAATGTTAAAAATAACTCTCCACGAGCCATAAAATAGATATCTTTTATCATCTATTATAATGGAAATAAACTATAGTAAATTTTTAACAAAATAACAATTTACTAATAATTGTTGTTTTATATTAATATCATATAGAAATTTTACCCAAAATTCCTATATTATAACTATTATTTGATGCTGCTATAATATATAAAATACAGTAGTAACTTTATCTGACATTTTATCAATAATTTTTTCAAATATGGACATATTATCTAACAATAATACAGTATTTATATTATTAAGTTCATTGTAATAATTGTTAATAAAGGTTTTCAAAGTATCATCTATATACAAATTAAATTATTATATTAAATATAACTTTGATAGTACTTGTATGATGATTGTTTGTTGTTCTTTTATTAAGAATACCAATCGAATATCCAATATAATAAATCTTAATATTAATTTATACCAAATAATATAATAAATTCAGTTTAATCTACTATCAATTTATTTTTTTTTTAAATTAAATACATATCATATATAAAATAAATGATAAATATATGTTATAAGCATTTTTTATAAATATTTTTAGTGTTTTTTTAATTATATATTAAAAATAAATATACTTTTTCAGCCAATCTATGCGAAATAAAATATTCAGGTACCATATTTTTATCAATAACAAAACAATTATTTTCCTATATATCAATAAAAATAATTAATTTCAAGTAAATAAAAAATAAACTTTATTTGAAATAAAATAGCCGCTAGAATATTGTTCAAATGATTGATCAAGGCACCAACGTATTGTTTGATTTAAAAATACTCGTAATAAATGTTTCAACAAACTAAACATCAAATTATTACAATTTTATCCATATACCTAATAAAATATTTACCAATTTATTGATTCAGTTAATTGTTCCACTCCACTATGATTATTTTCACATATAAGTGATATCAAATTACATCCATCATGCTATATAAAATAAATAATAAATATTATCATGTATTATATACTTTTTCAACCATTTTTTTTTCAATATTTTTTATTAAATTTACAAGATAAACAAATAATAAATGATACTAAAATGTAATCATAATATATACATGTATATAGGTAATAAAATGATTATAAAAAAAAATAACTTTATTAACACTTGTTGCTATATATGAATAATTTGGAGTTATTTTTAAAAATTTCTAAAATTGTTATAATTATTGCTAGCTATAATAAATAATGATACATTTTCTATGTAGATTAATTCATTATAATATTGTTCCATTATTTCATCTATTCCACTACAAAATGCTTTCACATACCAACTAGTATGGCTTTTTTTCTTATTATTTTCAATAAAACACTCAATATATCTCACATAGCCTCCTACAATACATATAGGTTCCATTTGACTTTTATCATGGTATGATATATTATCCAAACTATCTGACAACTATAATTTATATTTTATTAGTAATATATTTATTAATTATAATAACTTGTAGTGTTAAACAATCATTTTTATTTGATGGAATAAAAATTTCACTTTTAAAACCACAAAGGGCACACAACACGTCTTGCAATTTGAGCATGCGCGCTAAGATTACTATAATATTTTTTCTATCTATTTATGAAATAATAGTAACTAGTTAAAAATTTATTCATATTATAGTTAATATTTTTTTAAACTATCTAATATTATCTATCATTATTATAATATTTAACTAATAGTAAACATATCACGCATGCTCATAGGAAATACCAAAATATTCTCATCAAAGCTCTAACCAACTACTATTAAAAATTATAAATCATATAAAAATAATATTACTTGTTATTTTTTATAGTAATTTATGATTAGATTTGCTTATTGGTATAGTTATACCAATATATAAATGCAATAAATAGTAAATATATAATATGGTTAGATAATAAAGATTTTTATAACTTTTTTTTTAATATTATATTCAATTCAAATCTATTCTATTAAACATTAGTAATATTCATATGCAAATGGAATGAAAAATTTTAGTTTAATCTAATTTTATATTGTTAAATAGGCTTTTTCTTTTTAAATATTTTAATATTTAGGCATGCGCATAATATCATCCTATATTTACAATATACAAATAACATGAAAATATAAAATTAAAAACTATTTTAAATAATCTAGAGTTTCTTGAGGAATATTATCCATAATAAGTTTATGATAGACATGTGAAGCAGCAATAATTCCATGTTTATTTTTCACTTCAGTATCTGCACTATAATTGAATGGATTACCAAAAAAATCAGTCACTACCAAAGAAGGATCAAATGATCGACAAATAGCATCAGTTGCACATATATCCCATTTACATGTTCCTTTACCAGGATATATAAATGCATCAACATATTTTTCCATTAACTATAATTATTAGAGATACATAAATAGATTATTCATATATGATTGTATGTATGTAAATAAATAGGATTATAGTGATGATTATATAAAATAAACTGCTTATACTTGAATAGCTTTAAAACCAGCACCAGGAGTATGTAAAACTTTATCTACACCTAAATAACTCATAGTATGTAGAACAATCCCGTCAACATGTGTTTTTGATGTAGCTACAACAAAACCATTATATTTATTAGATGATAAATTGTTAAGATTGAAAGCACCAATTCCAACAATTCCCCATATAGTTCTACCATTAGTAGATAAATTTGATTCATATCCATAACAAGATGATCCATTATAAAATGGCTGATGAACAATACCAGCAATAGGTTCACCAGTTTTTGAAGCAATACCAATCAATACAGTTACATGATCACGTAATCCAGATGCAAAATCAGATGTTCCATCAAGTGGATCCAACCAGATTATAAACTAAAATATAAATTTTTACAAACAAATAACACCAATTAGCTATAATTGTATACATCTTCATCAGTTAAAATCGATAATTTTTGAGGTATATTAGTACATTTTTGTAATACTTTATTATTAGGTAGTAACTTGGGATTAAAAAATTCTTTATATTTTTTTGATAATTCAATACCATCTATATTATCTCCCTAGTAATGTATGATTTAGAAAAAAATCAATTTTCTTTTTTTAACATCACATTTAACAAAAAAAATATTACTTCTTCACCAATAATTGTACATTTAGGATAGTGTAACTTTAAAATATCAATAATTATGGCTTGTGACAAACGATCAGCTTCTGTTTGAGGATCAAATTGTCCCAATTTTATATCACCCTTTATTCAATCACATCATATACTCAAAAAGTAAAATTATTTACCTTATTTACTATCATTAAATCTTCTTGATTAGATATCATTCTTATGGCATCTCCTGCACGTTCTGATAACGATACACACAATGCTACCAAATCTTGTATCATACTCAAACGTCAACAAGGATATTTAATTGATCGTATATTATCGTAGGTATACGCTAATATTCGGTGTAATGTCCTATGGCTTTTTTTCAAGATTTTTTACACGATATCCACAAAATTATTATTCTATTTATAAATATAGTAAAAGAAAATGTTCTATTGTAATGATGGATATATTATTCAATTATTTTATGTTCTTTTTAATGTGATAATATTATAGTGGAAATATATAGAAAAAGATGTCAAAACATTGCCAAATCTATTATCATTTACAAGAATAGCTCTTGGTCCAGTTACTATTCATTATATTGAAGAAAAAAAATATAATTATGGATTATATGTGACATTATTTGCCGCTATAACTGATGTGGTATGGTTAGAAAAACAATTGATTCCATTATTCTATAAATACATAGTTAGATGGATTTATTGCACGTGGTTTTCCATCTCAAAAAACTATTTTTGGAAGTATTTTAGATCCATTTGCAGATAAATTTTTTATGGCTTGTTTAACTGTTGCTCTTGCTAAATATGGCCTTATTCCAAGTAAAAGATAATGTTAACATTAAAAAATAAAATTATAATATTTTACAAAAACTTTTTTTTAACTTATACTTTACTATAAATATATAAAAAAAAATAACTAACTAAATTATAAACTAGCTTACCTCTCAATTGTTATTATTGGCCGAGATATTCTACTTGCATGTCTTTCTGGTATTGTTCGATATCATATAATTGGTTCTCATATACCTCTTGGCTCAATTCAAATAAAACCTACTCTTTTAAGTAAAGTAAAAACATTTTTTTATAATAAAATCAATTTTTAAATATATTTTTTATAGTTTAATACATTTCTACAACTTTTTACACTACTAACATCATTAATACAAGCTCAAAATTCATCTGAAAACTCAATACCACATCCATATATGCATTATCTATGGTAAATATATTTTTAGAAAAAAATTATATGATTTAACAATATATTATAGGGTTTTTTGTGCTATTGTTACTACATTTAGTGGTTTAGATTATATCCACAAATGTTTATTCCTGAAATCGAATAGATTAACTAAACCATTCATATATAAATAAAAAATTTAATGTATCCATATTAATCATAATAGATAATTAATATTTTTAAAGAAAATATGTATGATTGTTGTCAATACCTTAAGACATTGTTTTTTATATGTATTCAATCAATTAAATGACATATTAATATAATCATTTGGCATAGTTTTTTCTATTACTTTATCATAGGAAAATGTTCGAAAAAATCCAACATATGGAATAGTTTCCACTAATAATTTAAATTTAATTGGAGTACTCCTTTAAAATTTGTGTATTATACTATGAGATATTATATTATAAAGTTACCTTAATTTATGTCCATCATCTTGTAAAATATATTCTGAATATATTTTTTTCTTTTTAATTATATGATTTTCATGTTTTCGTATAATTTTATCATATATAAGAACTTCATTTCTAGGCTAAAATCAATCAACAATCCATTACCATATTAAACTACTACTAAAAATACATTAGTATCTGTCTCATAATATGCTATAAGATGAAGATTAATTTGTTTACAGTTGTAATGGAAATTTTTTGTCAAATCTTTACACCCAATAAACATTACTATATATATATATATGGTGTATAAATGGATTACTTGCATTGAGGCTTATTTTAAATATAGCACCATCTACATCCAAATAATTCGATATATAATTGATATCTCTAAAAAAATAGTTATTTAATATCTAATTTAATTATGTTTATGAATAAAAACCATACAAATTAACTGAATCAATAGAAAAATCTCCATCCAATTTAGATTCATCTATATAGACTCCAGAAAGCCAAACTGCTGCACCAAACAAAGTCAACAATACACTTAAATGTGATAATGCTGTATTTATTCTTGAATGAAAAGTTTCCATTGATAGGGTCGATACAAAATTCTATACGATATCGAATCGCGCATATAAATTGCGTAGTCACAATTTTTATTATATTCATCATACATTAATATTAAGAATATTTTACTATATCAATTTTATTATTATAGTCTATATTATTAAATAAAGAATCATTATTTTTTTTTTAATTATTATAAATAAAATTAAAAGATATTTATCATGATTATATATTAAAAAAACTATTCTCTGTAATATTCGATCATATCCTATATTTGTAAACTTCGTTTACTATCGTATTGACCAAAAATTTCATATAGTTGTACAAAAAAAAATAGCTATATTCTTTTTACAAATATATTTTATTCCAAATTAATATATATTATTATTATTATTTTATGTCATAGCATTGGATATCTTATTGTGGTTGAAACTATTTTTTGACCTGCGCGATTTGTAATTGTTGTCCATATTACAAGTCACGTGTCAATATTTGTATATGGTAACGTTTAATTGGATGAAACATTCTTAAAATCAATTTTTTATAAAAACATTGAAATATTCAATATAAAGAAATATTAATTTAGCACTATTACTATTTTTTTTTATTTTTTCTTCTATAAGGAAGCTATAAAAGTTTATGATGATACAAAATTAACTTTTTTTATTAAATTTATGAGAAGAATTTAATTTTTTTGTAAATTACTAATAGAATATAAATAGTGATAGTTAAATTAATCAGTTTATGTATCATAAAATGTTATTATTCTACTTTTTAGTAAGTTATGTAAACAAGTATACATTTATTAACGCATGTATTTTTATCATTAATTTAGTTTTTCATAAAAATATTATATAATAATTACTTTCACGTGCTAAAATACTTTATCGCATATATGTATTGTATATTTAGCAGTTAAATCATAGAATAATACATCAAAAAATTTGTATTGTAAAGTTTTGACTTTAATCACGTTTAATATAATAATTTTTAAGCCTAATTTTATATTAAATAGAATAATATTATTTTAATTTTTATCAAAAAAAGATTAAATAAATTGTTTTACAATTTAAAACAATTTATTTATGAATATATTGGCTGATAAAATAAAATAATTGATATAAAATATGGTTAATAATATATTTTGTTATTTTTTTAATTAAATAAAATAATAAATATTTAATCTTTTGTTTATAAAATTTTTTCTCTAGAAATAAGGTTTTTTATTAAAAATATGACTTTATTAATTCTAGATTGTGTCTATATAATATAAATAATTGTAATTTCAAGTTAAATTATTATGTAAATAAAATTTTCAAATATAATATATTATTTTAATTAAAATATTATTATAAAAATTTATTTATAAAATTTTTATGCTATTGTTATGATATAAATATATTTATTTTATTATATAGTTATTAGTATATTCATAATAGCTATTAATATCTTGTTTTATATAATTCATTTATGATATTTTTTTATGATAAAAATTTATAAACTAAAATATTTATATTTATATTGTTTTTTTAAATTTTTAAATTAAAAAGTTATTTTTAATTGTGCCAAAAATAGCAATAAGTTAAACAACAAAATATAATCAGCGCACGCATACGTACAGGATTTTTGGACAGTTATTAATGAATCTCTGATAGAGAAGCCTTCAAACTATTATTATCGCAATATTGTATAAATTAAATAAATTATAAGTGAAATAAGTAGAAAAAACTCAACAAAGTATCTAAAAGATGATTATTTCTAGTTATCGGGTATAATTTTCATACAAACTTTTCATATTATTCTATTTTGTTATACTAAATTTGTTTTTTTTTATTAATAAATTGTATGAATATAAATCTAATAGAGGAAAAATTATAATACATAACAATTGGGTAGTCCTTAATATATGAAAGAAACAGAATTTTAAAATATACTAAAACAACCATTTGTAATGTGGAAAATAATACAAAAAAAACACGTTATTATTTACACTATACGATAGTAATCCATACAAGTGGGTCGATAATTAATATTAAATTCAGCTTGTAAATCAGGTTGTTTAGTTTTAAATAGTAGTATATTCCAAAATTTAAGTACACCTTTGGAATCAATTGAAACTAAAAGATGTATATCATGAAGTATTTTAAGTTGTTTAACTCTTGTATCATGAGCTTTCCATGAGTAGATTATACCATTCAAGTATGAAATGAGTGTAATATTACCATTTGATGTACCAATATAATTGTATTCATCCTATGAAATAAAGTAAAATCAATGTATTTATAAAAATTAAATTACACTCATAGCAGAAACACACATAATGGGACTATCAAGTTTATAACTATAAGTAGAGACATTATTCATATCATGTGAAGATGTATTATCGCTTTTATATTCAAAAAATGATATTGTAGAATGATTCTCAACAATATAATAACCATAACTAGAAGGAAACCAATCAATTAAACTGATTTTAGAATTAAATGTTGTTTGAATCACATATTTTTGTGTATATAAATCAAGTAATCCAATATTAGAATTACAATCAACAACAAGAATAAGTCCTTTAAATGTGGGATGAGTAGATAGTGTTGCTATAGAATTTTTGTAGATATTAGTAGTTAGTGTGTAAACTAGAATCCATTGATTTGTATCCCATATATCGAAACAACCATTTTGATCTATAGCTCCTAGCAACGATTCATTCATATCAACAAGTTTAATGTATTCTTTTGACTCACAAAGATTTCCAATTTCAGTCTTTGTTTTCATATTATAAACACTTAAATATACACATATAAAGATGATATTAAAAATATATATTTTTATAATATTTATTTTTACCATATTTTGTCATCGGTGCTTGATGATGCTAGATAAGTATTTCCACAAAATGTCACACTTTTTATGCAGCTTTCATGATTTTTATTTGAAAAAATGATATTAAAATGATATTGATTTTTTGAATCCGAAAACACTTCCATACCATAACATATACCTTCATATGTTCCCACTACAATATTATAGATGGAGCACATTTTGTATGAATTGAAACGATAGTGTACGATTTCAAGCGATTCTAAAAAATCAGATATAACATTAAGAAAGCATTATTTTAGAGAATATTTGATGATAAATATTTAAAATTTTTTAAAATGAATACAAAGTTAAAAGTCAAATATTTTGATAATGATTTCATGTGAATATTAAAATGGAAATCATATTAAAATTTATGGGTAATTAATATATTCCGAAGAAGGTTCGGGTTATCAACCAATCTGTGATACCTGTTGTTAATTTTTTCATACATTTGATAGAAAATTTAAAAATAATATGATGAGATATAAAGGTGTTGGTTTAGAAAATTTTTCCAATAACTGCTATTTGAATAGTATAGTTCAAATATTTTTGCATATGCCAGAATTGGTATCATATTTTAGTGAAGGTTGATTTAAAAATCTTGTCAAAAATTTCATAAAAGTTTTAATGTATTTAATATAGAGTATGAGAGTGGAAAAATAGTATCAGATAAAGATTGTAAACAATTAAAAGTTGTTGAAACTTTTGCTGTGTTATTGAACAATGTGATATCATTAAAATCTGGTTATACATCACCATATGATTTAAAAGTATTTGAATCTATATCACTATATATATATATATGAGTAAATATATGATATTAAAAAGGCTGCTATGGGGAAAATTGATAGAATGTTTAATGTTGATGAAGAATGTGATGCACAAGAATTTTATTTAGCATTTATTAATGCATTACAAGAAGGTCTATGTATTTATAAGAAAGAATCATTAGAAAAATTAGATTGTGATCTTTCAATATTATCAAATTATAAAGAATACATATCAACTAAAAGACATACTATTGTAGATCGTTTATTTTTAGGAGCATTAGGCAATCATGTAACATGTGCTCATTGTAATGATGTAAATTTGATAATGATATGAATATTGTTAAACCAATAATATATATTTTAGGTAAGTCGATCATATGATATATTTTTTAATATTGCAGTATCATTACCATTAAAAAAGAAAACAGTAAGATTGGTATTATTTTCAAGTGATATTAATCAATATCCACAAATTGAAAATATTGTAATGAATATCTACACTGAAACTACAATAAATCTATTAAACAATGTGTCAAACATATTAAAAAGACGTCCACCATATAAAAATGTTAATTCATATGTTTTATTTACACTTGGTTTAGGATATGTAAGATTGGCTAGACAGTCGGAATTTTTATGTAATGTAGTTGATTATGATAATAAATTGATTGTTGGTGCTGCATTTCCTAATGGTGATGTTGGTAATTGTTTTTTTGTAAGACAATACATTAATATACCTGAAAATGTACAGTTGATAACAGTAGAAAAATTGAAACAACAAAAAGATTATAAAAAAAAATTTAAATCATCATTTGTAAATAAAGTATTTGGAAAATATTTTCAAAATAATTCACGCTCCAGTCAATGCAGTGTACCACCACTTGGTAGTCATTATGTTGGTTTACCATTTATATTAGGTTTTCCTAGTAATTTATCTCAACGAAAAATTAACGTATATCAATGGTTATATGATCATTGTATGAAGTATTTGGATCATATTGATTACATTAGTAAAAATGTTAATGTATCATTTTATCCATTTAATATTGGAATGGATAGACGTGATTTTAAAATTATAGCCACATTAAAAGATCTTCAACATGTTATTGTGGATAAATCATTTGAATTATGTGTATTAGAACAGACATTAGCTATTGATCTTGTATGGGATCATTACAATTGCTTAAATAGTAGTAGTCCTTCTATTGGTATCCATCATACTGATAACAATACTAGATTATTATACACTCCTCCGTGTAATAATCCACATAATGGTATACATACTAATGGCTACACACAACAAAATACACTTAACAATGGATATGTTGTTTCCTTTCCTGATAGAACATTATCTAGTTGTTCTACACCTAGTAGAATAATTAGTTGTTCTAGTTTTACTGATCCTACTAAAGTTTCAAAAATTCAACAAAGATTTTCTGATCCTAATGAAATTCTTGCTGATCTTCAAATTTTTAGATCTCGAAAATATGATTGCACTCTAGAAGAATGTATAAATTTATTTTTTAGTGAGACTATTCAAATCAGTAATCGAATGTGTTCCAAATGTAATAATAAATGTGATTCAGTGTGTGTAGTTAAACTTGCTTTACCTCCAACTATATTAACTATTCAACTTAAACGATTTGACTATCAAAATGGCGGGAAAAAAACTGATGTACTTGTACAAATACCAAAATAGTATTTTATTATCAATATATATATATATATAATAATAAATATTGTTTATATTATGATTTATTATTATTAGTCTTACAATTGATCCAAATTATATTGATCAAGGTCTCAATCCTATAAATTATAGATTAGTAGGTATGGTTTGTCATATTGGTACATTTTCATTTGGTCATTATTATACTCTCATTGATGAATATGGTATTGTTGATCCTAATAATATATATGAAAAATGGATTCTATATGATGATATTAATGTAGAATGTGTTTGTGAGGAAAGATTTATAAAATTTAAAACATGGGCTTATCTTCTTTTTTATAAATGTATAGATTAACATTTTTAACTTTTTTTTTTTTTTTCATTTTACTTGTTATATATTAAATTTTTTATGATTACATGTTCATGTTTCTCTATTCCACTCTGCTGTTACTATATTTTACTGCGACTTTAATTTATTTTAAAATTCATTAAATATTATAAAAAGTTGTTATAAATATTTATTTCACTAAAAAAACAAGTTAAATATACTAATATTTATTATTTTTCGATAGGTTAGATATATTCATTTATGCTAGCTACTATTACCATAAATATAAATTAAAATATTTCTTTCATTTTAAAAATATTGATTGTTACTATTTTATCATCCCACAATCTATTCAACAACTCTCAAAAGAGGGAAAAATTATATTATGACTCGGGCAATTAATAAAAATAGACAAATTTTTCTCATATAACTAATAAATAAATTTCTTCACATAAATATTTAGTAAATAAAGTAAAAATATTGATTTAAATATGATTATAATGTCTATATTATAAATTTATTATAATAATATTGAAAAATGATCGTATTGTTATCATACCAACCACGTGACTTTGTGAACAAATGACCATGGGTAATAGTAGAATAATGAAGAAGAATGTAGTTTATGCCAATAAAAAAGTATATGAAAAATTTAAATGCAGAAAAATATTAAAATTTAATTTAATAAAGAGAAATAAGGATAATAAAAGATTTAGAATACAAAAAATAAAAAGAGATAAGAATTCCATAATTGAAAATGAAATACAAAGGTATTATAAACAATTTAGATATTAAAATTAAACAATTTAATTAGCGATGAAGAAATAGTTGATATGATATCACAAAAAGCATCTACTAATAATTTACCACAGATACCTGAAAGTAGCTTAGAGAAACGACTTAAATTAGCTAAAAAATATATTAATAATATTCAAAAAGAAGAAAGTAATCATATAGATTATTATAATGAATATAGTTATAGTATTTTTTTTAATAAATTGAATAGTTGATACAATTATAACAGAAAATGATATTGACCCTATAGCTGCACGTTTAGAAGAAGAAATTGTATTATTATTATTTCTTTTTAAATGTTAAATAAATTTTTATAGTTGTTAAAAACAGGAATAAAGCATCAATTATTAGCTGATAATGTATATCAAATTTTGTTGGCACATATATACATTAAAATTTATTTATATATAATGAGTAGATTAATATAAATAATGAAATTGGAGAAAATTTTGTAGTTAAAATGAAAGATTCAATTACTTGTATAGTGATTGGTAATGAATATTTTTTTGTAGGATCTAAAGATGGAAATATATACAAATGTATTTATCTATTTTAAGTAAATATAATATATAAATATATGATAGATAATAAAGATAATGGTAAAAAAATTGGTATTATTCTTGGTTCTAAGAGAAATGGAATAAAAAAATTAAAAGATGGTGAATTATCTACTATATGTCATGGACATATATTGTCATTAGCTTTATCATATGATGAAAAATATCTTGTATGTGTATTTAAATATGAATTATTATTATTAAAAAAATAATATTAGAGATTAATTGTAAAATTTATTGATTAGGTATCAACATGTGAAGATAAATATGTATATATATGGGATCCAGAATCATTAAATCATATACATACATTCCGTGGTCATCGAGATTGGGTTAGTGGGGCTGTATTTCGTTTAGGAACCCATCAATTATATACAACATCATATGATAGAATGGTTAAAATATGGAATTTAGATGATATGGCTTATGTTGATACATTGTAAATGATATAAAAAGCTTAATTTATTATTATTATTATTACTCAATAGTATAATTTTAATAATAATATTAAGATATGGTCATGAGGATAAAATACTATCTATTGATACTTTACATAAAGAAAATGCATTAACAGCAGGTGGTTTAGACTATTCCATTAGACTATTTAAAATTGATAAAGAAACTCAATCATTATATCAAGCTGAAAAGTAATTAACAATTCAAATTTTGATTTTTTTTATTGATATAAATTTTCACATATAGTGGTTATTTTCAAGAATATGCTTTAATGATTAATGAAGAAGAATTTATATCCATATCATCAAATGGTTCATTATTGTTATGGAAATATAACAAAAGAAAACCTATTGGTATTGTTGATCATGCACACAATGGTCATGATCGTACTGGGAATGTATTTTATTCTC
The DNA here is from genome assembly GCA_001407235.2 of Kudoa iwatai. NCBI lineage: Eukaryota > Metazoa > Cnidaria > Myxozoa > Multivalvulida > Kudoidae > Kudoa > Kudoa iwatai. The sequence goes on from JRUX01001086.1 coordinate 41,816, forward strand.
CATCACATTCAAATAAATTATCTACTCTTACCAATAACACAACAGATAATATTTGTGATGATATTATTTCAAAACCAATTTATTCTATTGCAGTTATTCCATATAGTGATCTAATTGCTACAGGTTGATAAAAATTTTATAAGATTATATTTGTTTTTATCTCCAAATAGGATCATCTGATGGTTATGTTCATTTATGGAAATATAAAATAGATGAAAATACTAATAATTCTACTATTAATGTTCAATTTGAAATAAAAAAATCACTTTACATTGTAAATTATAATTAATACTATTTTTAGCATAATTTATGAGTCATGTTTATTTAGAAAGGAATAATTTCATGTTTAAAATTTTCTCCGTGTCATAAAAAATTATTTATTGGAATATCACGTGATAGTAGATTAGGAAGATGGGAAACTATTAAAACAACCAATAAAATTATTATATATAACATGAATTAAAATAAAACAACTAAATTTTTGTTGTTATATTTAATGATATTTTTTTTTATTTCAAGAAAAAAAAAACAATTAATCAATTGAATAATCAAAGTTTGACTAAAGTAAGTAAGTGGTTAGCGTTTTATAATAGAATTGTTAGCATCTATTCATTCTAATATTGTAATTTTAACATATTTTAACACTTTGTTGTCACTATAGGTGTAATGATGGATAACAATAAAGTAAAGAAAAATTCTAAAAATTTTATAGGTGGATTAAATGGTATAAAATTAACGTATTTTGTACTATTTTTTGGTTATGGAGCAACATTACCATATTTAGCATTATATTTTCGACAAATTGGTTTAAATGCAAGTTACGTTGGTGCTATAGCTGGAATTAGACCAATGGTACAATTTGTAAGTTGCCCATTATGGGCAGTTATATCAGATAAATTTCGTATGCGACGTATTATATTAAATATGTCAATTATAAGTTGGTTACTTTTTACTGTTGTATTGTATATACCACGTCCAAAACATTCCTATTGTATGGATTCACCTATATTTAAAGATTTGATTAGTGATAATAATAATAATAAAACAAATATACAAAGAAATGATACCACAACAAATAAATATATATGGCCAAAAATATTAGGAAAATTAAACAACACAAATTTATCCAATAAAATTCCACTTAAAAATAAGTATAATTGATTGATTGATATTTAAGAATAAATTTTCTAATAAATAAATTAATTATAGTGAAACTATGCCATTTGAATTTGAAATATCCTCAAAAAGAAGTGTATTAGGAAGTATTAATTCATTTCAATTTAGAAATCCAGAACATAATCATGTATCTGGTAGACATTATATTGAAACAAATAATAATATTACACAAACCAATCCAATCAATATAACAACAACTGATGATATTCAACAAAAAGATGATTTTATTATACCAGAAATTGATTTATTTCAAAAAAATAACTATATTAAACAATTTAATTCTACAAAAAATAATAATATAACTACTACTAATGGATGTCCAATAAAAGCTATTAAATCAAAAATTATAAAAAAACCATTATTAGTTGTATTTGCTGATGAAAATGAATGTATACCATTGGTTTTTTATGATAAAAATGAAGTTTTTATTGTATTTATTATAATAATTACATTGACAGCTGTTGGTGAATTTTTTGAAGCACCAGCTGTATCATTGTTAGATGTTGCCATTCTTGAATGTTTAGATCAACAAATGGAAAAATATGGAAAAACAAGACTATTTGGTAGTCTTGGATTTGGAATATCATCATTTTTTGTTGGTATTACTTTAGATTATTACCATAGTACAATATGCCATCAATTAGTAACTAATTTTATGATAACATTGTATTTTTTTGTTGGATCCATGTGTCTTGCAATAATAATTTCATTGATATGTATACGATTTGAAAATGATAAAGATTACACTACCAAATCAATATATAATAATAATAATAATAATGAAGATTTATATTATAAACAATCACCGTGCCCAATATGCAATAATTTAAATTTTAAACCAATAGAATCATCATCTGATGATACATTTAAACCATGTAAAGATAAATATATACATGAATATGAATTTAATAAAAAAAAATTACCCCAAAATACTAGTAGTTTTAAAGAAATTATTCTATTATTACAACAAACAGAATACTTTTTTTTTATTATGGTATCCTTATTTTTGGGATTTAGTCATGGAAGTATTATGAATTTTATCAATTGGTTTCTTGAAGATCTAGGAGCAAGTCGTCTTATGATGGGATCAGCTACAGTAATAAGAGATTTTGCTGTTGTTTTTGGTTTTTATATTTCACCACAAATATTAACCATTTTTACTCAATTACAAGTAATAATATGTACATTTTGTGTGTATATTTTCAGTTATTTTTGTTATTCTATTATTACTCATCCATGGTATGCTGTACCTGTTGAATGTATACAAGGTTTAGCTTATGCTATAATGTGGTCATCTTGTATTACATATTTTGGTGGAGCTGTATCCAAAGAGAATTGTGCTACAATGCAAGGTATTTCATTTTTTTTCTCAAAAAATATACACTTGATATGATATTCATCATCATAATATAACTTTTATTTAGGTGTTATTCAAGGGGTGTATTGGGGTTTAGGTACCGGCTCTGGTGCTATAATAGGTGGTATTAGTGTATTCAAATATGGATGTTCAAAATCATTTCAACTTGGTGGATATGTCACTTGTTTTGCTATGCTATTTTTTGGTCTAATATATTATATATTTGTAAGGAAAAATGATCATCAATAATCGACATAAAAAATATTACCATATACAAAACTATATGAATAAATAATGTTAAAAACTATGTAATTTTATTTTATAATATTATTTAAACTAATATATATTTTTTTATGATGGTTATTTTAATATAGTGTTTCTATGGAAGTAATGATATAATTTCACCATTGTTTTTGTTTGTAAATTTGATTAATTTTAATAAACTAAAGTCCATTAAAACTTTTGTGAATCTTATTCTAAGATAAATAAGTAATTATAATAGTTATTTATATTATACATGAGTGGATTATCTGAATGATCATTCAATTGATTGACATCTATGATAGTTTCTGATGAAGTTACTATTGTATGAGAGCTACGATTTATTTTTGATTTAAATTTAGGTCTACTTGATAAATTTGGCAATCTTTTTTTAAAAATCTATTAAATTATCATTACACATCTATTTGTAAAATTAGAATAATAATCTACTTTAAAGAGATCTTGACAATAGATTTTTGATTTTTGATTTTCTAAACACTTATACAAACAATACATATCTGATTGAATCATGTGACTATCTGGATTTTTAAAAGAATTTAAAATTATATTCATTGGGCATAAATCTACTTTCTATAAATTTATAACATAATAATAATAATAATTATTATCTAAGATTACTTTATTAAGAGTAGCTACATCTGAATAGTACAATATTTCACTAAAATTCTGTGACATCATACCAAATAATTCATATAGTATACTATGTCAAAATAGAAAAATTATAGTTTGTATAGAAAATTTAAATAGTAATTTTATTACTCAATAATAGCGTTGATATAGTCTCTAAGTTGTGATGTTAATAATTCAGAGTAAGATGTTTCATAAAAGATAGTTTTTGTTAGATTAAGGTAACGATTGGTTGGTTCTAATCGATCAATTGAAGCAACTTCATATAATATATCACAACTATGTAAGAAAAAGGATTTCATTTTGTTATAATTTTGACGTGATATCTTTTTTAAAAGTATATTTTTAAAAAATGGTTTATTTTTTATTGATTTTTTTGAATTGAAAAACTTGACATACCATTTTAGATACTATAACAAATGTATTTAACTAATATAATAATAAATATACATCTATTGTTGATTTTTCATAATATATTATTCTAATTGCATTAAAAAATGAATCATATATTGTTGTTATTTGTAATTGAAGATGAATATTTTTTGTGTGTTGATGTTTTACCATTTCAGCTACATAGTTGTAATCAGAAAGAAGTTTTTTAGCTTCTATTTTGTTTTTTTGTTTTTCCACAAATCTATTAAAATAATTAATATATAAATTATTTCTTTTATATCATAAAAGATTAATTATAACCATCAAATATTGATTAAAATAATATAGAATCATCTTAATTTAGTTTAAAATGAGTAAAATAACTATTTAAACTTTATATATAAATCCAATATACAACAACTAATAAAGAACATGGACGATTGTTTTTTTTTAAAAAATTACTTTCGAAATGAAGGAGTTTTGGAACAGAATGAATTGATGAATATTTTTGATGGTTTACAATTTGAGTGAATATATTTTATCCATGTGTTATTATTATCCAAATATTCCATTATAGAATACTATTTTCATAAAAATTTAATTATAAATGTAATATATATTTTTTTAAAACAATATAAATACTTTGACAATTGTATGAAAAATATTTAATTTAAAATTATTCTTTTTGAATAGATAATATATAAAACTTAAGACCTTTTCATTCCATAAAAATAGAAAGTATAATTTTTTACTAAATAGAATTTCACTGTAAAACTTATTTTGAATACCACAACTATCTCCAATTATTTCATTTGGTAATGGAACATATTCAACAGTATAGTTGAGATTTGATTGGAATCGTTTATAATTACGATAGGTATTACTTTGAGTGTAGATAAGAAATGTTAGTTTTAATTTATATCCATTTATTCCACTTTAAGAATATAATATTATTTATTATTTATTTAAAAAATATACCAAAATATGTTTATTATTGTATCAATAAATTCATAACAATTATGGTTATATACCATAATAATTAATAAATTTTCATGTCCACTATTTACCAATTCCTTTTCAAGAGATTGTATACGACAATTTTTTGGCTCAATCTAATAATTATAATTTAAAATATATTAATAAAAAAAAACCATGCATAAAAATATGCAATATTAAACTTTTATCAATATTTATATAAAAATCAAATGAATTGTTGATAGATATCTCATTAAAAAAAAACTAAAAATGTGATAACTATAATACAAATAGACAATTTATATATTTTATTATTTAAATATTATAAAAAAAATGAACTATACCTGTTTATTGAAGGCAGCAATGTACAACTCTGACATAAACATTGAAGCAGCTAGGCATTATAAAGATACTTATTAAAATTAATAAAAAAAATTTACTTGGATTTGATATTTTGTTTAAATTGATAATTGTATATTTTTTTATATCAAAAAATGCTTTATAAATTGATGCTTTTAAATTATCATTAACAAGTTCTTCATTTGCTATTTAAACATACCATTATTGATATATTAATCATTTTAAACTTGAATATAATAATTACATATTTCAAACATGATTACTTTTGATAAATTTGAAGTCATATCCAATTGTTTAACATAAGGAATGATATTTGTTGTGATATGTTGTTGAAATATCTCATTTTGTAAAATCTTTATATTTATTATAATAGTTTACAATTTTTATTAACATACTTTTATATCATTATCAATAGAATACACAAATTTTTCATACAAACTACCTTCAACATTATTTTGTATACTTTTATCATCTACTTCTATTGAAATATTATATTTGATATAGATTAGTCATGTAACCTTTTTTAATGGGTTTTTTTAAATATATCTCATCATTATTGTTTTCTAATTTCTATTAAATTTTATACCACTGTAAAATGGTTGAAAAATCAGATTGTATCTACTTGTTCATTTACTTGCCTCCAAGCGCGTTTCATCTATAATCCGATTAGATGCGCACGCAAAGTATGTTTAAGAGGTTATCATTGGGAACAAAATTTGTATCTAAGCACACATTAAAAGTAATATATTTTATTATGATTGAATTTTATAGTTAATATCATAATATATACATACATGTATAATAAATTATGTTGTGAAATTATTTTATATATGAATTGTTATACAAATTAGTATAGATAAATCATTTTTACAATTTAAATATAGAATAAAAGTATAAATTTATCAAATAATGATCATGATAAAGATGAAAGTATGAATGAAATTGAATCGAAATTGGTCTCTTTTGTTAATATTGAAAAAAATGGTGTAAACATAGAAAATGAAGATAACACTATTTTAAGTGAAAAAAAAGATATTACATTTGAAGAATTGTTTATGTCAAAAAATAATATAATGTAAACAATTAAAATATTATGATTTGTATTTTAATATACTGGTAAATAATAAAGAATACATCCATGGTTAATAGCTAATTTGAATAGAATGTCAATTTTTCATCCTACACTGATCCAACATAAAACAATTCCTCTATTATTAAATGTAATTGTATTTTATTACAATATATAAATGAATAATATTTAGTGTAAAGATACATTATTCTGTTCACCTACTGGTAGTGGTAAAACATTGACTTATTTATTGCCCATGTTACAAAATTTAAAAGTTAGTAATATGTATGGATTACTATTATCATCCTAATAACTATTATTAGCATAGTAGAACATGTTTATCATGTGTCATTGTACTACCTACAAGAGAACTTTCTAGTCAAGTATAACTATATATTACTATATAATGATATCTATGGATAAAATTTGGTATAAAAGGTATATAAAGAATTATGCTTTCTTGTGGAAGGATCAGATATTAATGTTACAGACATATTTACCTATTATAAATATGCAGTCAATAGTCAATTTGAAAAATTAAAAAAATACGGTAAATAGTTGTATATATCATATTGATAAATGTTAATTAAAAGATATTATTGTAACAACACCAAAAAAACTATTACAAGTTACAAAATATTGTGTTGATTGCCTTAAAAAGTAATACTAAAAATGAATTGATTATAATTTGTTGTATAAATTGATATAGTATAAAATGGCTTATTCTTGATGAAGGAGATCTTCTTCTTGATACAACAAATCAAAATGAATTTTGTTCTCAAGTAATTATAAAGATTTTTTTTTAAAGGAATTGAAATAAAAAATAATAAACCATATGATATTAATAATGATAGCTAAAACTTTTATTTATAATTAAAAAAATTGTAACCACTCTACACAATCAAGGTTAGTGAAATCTATAATAAATGCAACAATCCAGATATCATAAGAATAATCTCTACAGCCACTCTCCACGAAAATATTGAAAAATGGGCTATATCTCATTTATATCATGCTTATAAAGTGACTATATATCAAGTTAATTCAAATATTGATCAAAAATTACAATATGTTGGAGATGAAAAAGGAAGAATTTACGAATTATCGCAGTTTATTAAAGCAGTTAATTTTTTTTTTGATATTACTTTTAAGTGAAATCATATAATTTATTTATAAATTAATTAATCTGTAGGGAATCAAGCCTCCGGTGTTAATATTTGTCAATAATCATGAACAAGGATTAGAATTATCTAAAAAATTAAAAAAATTAGACATTAAAGCAACATTTTTTACTTCATCAATTAAAATGGTTACTTTTCTATTATTATATTACAACCAATAATGATTAATGTCATTGCTTTTTGTATAGAGATCACAATCGTTAAAAGATTTTCGACTTGGGAAAGTAGTGTAGTACTATACTTGTAGATTGTAACGTTATTCTTTGTAGATTCATTTTCTCATTACTACAGATGTACTTAGCCGTGGTATTGATTTTAAAGGTGTTAATGTTGTTATCAACTATCATGTACCATATTCTCCATCTATTTATATACACCGTATAGGTTATTATTTTTTATTAACATTCTATTTAATCAATATAAATATTTATTTTTTTAGGTAGAACTGGTCGTTGTGGTCATAATGGTATTAGTATTACATTTTTTACTGATGATGATAAAATACTTTTAAAAAATCTTATTCCTGTATTCCATAAATCTAACATCACTATACCAGATTGGTTAAAAACATCAATAACCACATCAAATAATAGCGATGAATTTAAACCAAAAAACGTTTCCACAAGGTTATATCTACATTTATTCAATAATTTTATTATAATATGCATATACCTAACGTATTTTAGGAAGAGAAAAGGTAATTTTAATAAAAGATTACCTAGTAAAAGTGATCATAATTAAAGGTAAATTTAAGACATATTTTAAATCATTAATCTTATTAATATAACATAGTTTTATTCTCAATTTATATTCATATATTTATACAAATTTTATTTGCCAAAAAAGTACAAAAAAACAAGGTTTAATGTTACTTTTTGTATTAAAATATCTTTTGTTATCCTGCATCACATTTATAAATATAAAAGTTGTATTATTAATTAATAAAATTTGAAGTTTTCTTAAAAAATAATGGTATTATCTATTTTAATACGTGTAAAGTTAATCAAAGTTCATTTTAAATTGTTTACGGTTTTATTAAATACCTGAGACAGTAGATTGTTGAGTTGTAGCATTTCATCAACTGGTCATGTCCATTTTATTAACACTTTAAAATAATCTTAAGGAAATTTTAATTTCTCTCATAATTTGAGAATGACATCCATCAGACACTCTTTTATGGTAATGATGATCATCTTAACCATCGCCTGGTTCATATTAATAAGTATTAGTTTAAGAATCCGTCTCATACATACCTTGAATGAATGTAAATTTGATGCATGATTGTATCCTAACGTTTCACTGCCACTACAATCAATCTATTTATCAGATTTTATTCTAAATACAAACCTAGTAGCTACGATATGCTATACATCCACACTATTACTACGGTAACGTTTCCACTTAAATTAAAGTTAACGTTTTAGAAAATGCAATAGTATACCTGTGATAAATGAGTACTTTACATGTTTAGGCACATAATTTTGAGCTCTTACTTTGTTTTTCGCACTATCTATCCAACTTTTAGAATGTAATTAATCGGTTAACTACGTATAGGATCGTACACTAACATCGGTCAGCGCAGTCTTGGCAGATGGTTATTGTAGTCGATAGTTTTTACAATCAAGTATTTATTTATAAATTTGTAGAAAACTTTACTAATTTAATCTTGATATAATTATTATAGATATAATATAATAAATATACCGTTTTATGTTAAAAGAATAACATTTATTTTGATAGAATGGAAAATTGTATTTTAATAATTTTATATGATAAATATAATTTATGAATGAGTAGAATAATTATCTGTTAGTAGTATTTATGTTAATATATTGTTTCATTAGTTATCTATTGATGAGTTGTTAAATGTATAGTAAATGGTAATGAAATATTACCATTTAAATTAAGTTAATAATGGAAGAATAATAAGGTAATGAAATATATATGGTATATAAAATATGTTTTTAGTCCATTTTTAATGTATTATAATGAAACTAGAATTATATAATTAAAAAAACCAATCATTTTACTGTTTTAACATTAAAATTATATAATAGCTAGAAAATTGACTAATATAAAATCTAAACATTACATTAGAGAAGTATTTTGAATAATTTATGACTATGTTTTTTATGATTTATGTTAATACATAATTTTATTATTATAAATTTTTTATCATCGTATACAATCAAACAACTTCGTTTCTTATTAATTAAAATGAATGTATCGTAATAGTACGCTAATGGATTTAAAATGTACGATTTATAACGAAAAATAAAATATATTCAAAAAAAAAATACAGAAATAATATCAACATAAAAAATAACAGTTTTCATAATGAAATTATAAATTTAATCATACACTAATGTGAATATTATCCATTATTGTTTTGAACATTTTCATGAATATTTTTAGTGTTAACATGAGATTGATAATAGTTAACATTGTTATTAATAGTTGAATTTATATTATTTGAAAATAGAACTGCGAATTGATCATTATTATGATTAGGAAGTGTCATTGTAGAAGAATTAAATTTAGAATTTATATTTTGAGAAGCTAAATTGGGATCACTTTTTATAAGATAAGGGTTACTAACATGATGAAAATTATGATCAGATGTAAATTTTTCTATGTAGGGTGTAAATTCGGATAGAATTATGTTGCTATTTTCATATAAATTGCTAATATTTTCATTAGATTGTGAAATATTATTAGTATGATTGAATGTATTTAATAAATTGAGATCAGATTGCCATGTGGAAGAATTATTACTAAGTTGAAGATCACCTGTTAAATTAATTTGTTGTGATGGATTTGAAATAAGAGAATTGTTTATATTTGGTAGAGTAGGATTGGAATGAAATGTAACTTTGTTATCACACTCAAATAATTGTATATCTGAATAGATATTATTATTATTATTAGAATTGATAAAATTTGGTTGATTTTTTGACATAAAATTAGGCATAACTACATGATTTTGTGATGTATTATTATTATTATTAAGTATGGAATGATTAATATAATTAGAATTAAGAGAAAAATCTATAGGTTGTACAGCTCTTTTTTGAGAATGAGGTGTAAATGTTGGACAATATTCTAATATGGATTTATCTTCCTCACTATTATATTATTAGTTAGTTTTTTTTGTTAAAAATAATAATATATACATTAAATCATCACATTCCATGAGAACACATTCGACTCCATTATTAAATGCATTTGTAATTATTTCAAATGTAGCAAATGTTTTAAAAACAAGTCCATGAATATATAATCTTAATAATATAGTGACAGTTGTATTATTTTTATGTGTAGATAATACTAAAAATAATAATTAATATAAATAAACATATTAGTTTTACATTTAAAAAATCCATTAATTAAAATATCACGATCATTTTCATAAACAATTGAAAATATAGATTTTCCAATAAGATCATCAAGTGATAGTAATTTATTTCCAAAAAAATCATTAGTAGTAGGTTGTTGTATATATGAAATATTTCCATTTTTATCAAGTTGAATAATAAATTTTTCGTTAGGATTTTTATTTAATTCATCAATATTATTATCATCAAAATAATGATTTATTGATACAACATTAGGTAATACACATCCAATAGCGACAATACACAATGATTCACCATCTTTAATATGGTTAGAAGATGTATTAAGTAAAATTTCTGGTCCAAGATATTTAAATTTCTATTATAAAATTATTATTATTATAAATATAGATATATTTATGTTTACTGTTAATGAAATAAAACAATTAACTAAAAGATATTCTTTTGAAGATATATCTCCATTAGAGTTATCTTTAAAACGTTGTCTACCACAATAGGATTTTATAGTTGAACATAATGATGGAGGATAGATATATTCAAGACCATTTAAACTATTATTAGTGCTATTATCACATTCAAAACGTAATGTTATATCTAATTTAGGTAGATAACTATTTGAAAATTGATCTATTATATAAATTAGGTAAACAAATATATTTATTTTATATGATTAAAAATATATATTTACTATTAGTGTTGTATATATCATCATTATCATTAATTAATTTTTCATTTTTTTTATTAACTAAAATCATTTTTTATTAGATTATTATTCATATAAATAATATACTATTAGATTGGTTATTTATTGTAGATTTTTTAATAAATTCATTAGACATAACTATAAATAATGTATCCAACTTGTAACGATCTTCTACATGGATAAAATCATAAATTGATTGACCTTCCATTTTTTCCTTTATATACATATATAATAATATATTATTAATAATGGTTAATAATAAATAAACTTTAGTATGACCAAGTATAAGAGCTACAACATCACTAACATATAATATTTTATTGGTATCTGATGAATAGATAAACATAAATCCATTACCACCCTAAAAATGTTTTATTTTTATTCCATATTATTATATATGGAATTGTATTTACTTCTATTAATGCTTGTTTAAATTCTCTACAAGTCAAAAATGAAATAGTTTTATCAATAGTTGATTTATTTTCATTTTCATTATTATTAATTTCATTATATATATTCAATTGATCTATTCTATTATTTGTTGTTTCACTATGATCTTTAAATTTTAGTTATTTTTTTTTTGTTAATATAATTATTATTACTTCGTAAAAGACGTATATATTGTACTGTTGTTCTCAGTATGGTTAATTTATCCATTTTCTTTTGACCTAATAAGTTTGGAATAATATTTGATAACTCTTTTATATAATAATTCATTCTATTTCGTCTTCTACGTTCAATTTCTGAATGATTTTCTCTAATATTTATATTTTTACAATAATATAAATCAACATTATATATATATATATATATAGAAATAACTTTGCCATTTTTTCTTTACTTTTTTTTACTTTATCACTATATATATTAATAATATTTATATATGTCAATTTTATTTATATACTTTTTATCATCGCTACAGCTATTGTACGAAGTTGCCATAATACACTTAGCTATTTTACACCAGATTAGCTGCTTTATGTGTTTTCTATTCTCTTAACATCTTAATTCTATTATATACAAAAATAGCTAATATAATAGTTACATATGTATATAATAAAATTTCTATTTAATAAAATAGTATAACTTGAATATAAATCAACTTATTTTTTGAACAATTTGACCTTATTAATAATTGTATTGATGCGTGAGTCACGCTATTATATACTATATAAGTATAAGCTTATCAATACCTTAAATTTCATCCATATACTATATAAAAAATCAATCTATTTTAATTATATCTATTCACAACGTTTTATTTATTTAAATAGCCTTATTTTGTTAAATTAACTTATACATAGATGATTATCCTTATTATTATACCTTAATATTATGAAGCATGTAGCATAATTTTATATTTTTTATTTAAAATATTACAATAAAACTATTTTTGTTTCATTCTTTTTTTAAAAAGGTAGTAATTTAAATTTTTTAGAAGAAACAAGTTACATAGAAATTGTCTATAATACATATTAACTAAGCTTTACTTAATGCTAGTTAAATGATTTCTTAAAATATTTTCATATATTATTACAAAATAATATAATTTGAATGTAAAATATAAGAGAAACTAATAAAATATTAAATTACATTTCACAATGACTTCATATTTAAAAAAACGTATTAATATACTTATTTAGATACATTATTTGATCCGATTTTTAACAATAGATTAATGAATATAAAATAATTATTAAATAAATGAATTTTGATATTTTTTTTCATTCTATTCAAACTTTTATTACATATATAAATTTATAAAATATTTCATTTAATTTATAAGAATAAACTTAATGGTATATTTATTGTTATCAAAAAAAATACTAACTAACAATATTCTACTAAATTCTATTAAATACTGCCGTATACTGTTTATAATCTTTAAAAGGTTACAAAATATAATTCCTTACTATATATAAAGAATAGAAATATACTATGGCATTATTTTTTCTTTACATATAAGTATAGTTAGATTATTAATGTTTTTAAATGAATAAAGTTTAATATTTGAATTATACAATTAATCCCTCTTTTTTTAAATTTTCAATATCTAAGTTTTATGGATTTAATTTTTAAATTCAAATATATTTAATAACTAAAAATTGAATATTATTAGTATATATGTTTTTTTCAAATATTTTACTAATAAAATACAACCTTATAAAGGCTATATATTGTTATTTTACATGATTTATTTCAATTTTTCTATATTTTTTAATATTTCTTTATAGAAATAATAAAAAAATTTATTCAAAATTATTTTTTTTATTAATATTAAATTAAATAAACCATTTCAAATATTGTTGATACATTTTTATTATTTTATACATAGTCAAACATTA
>JRUX01001087.1:0-13848 GCA_001407235.2 Kudoa iwatai
TTTAATTGGGCATATACGTGGCTTTGTGTTTGTTTATAAGAAAATCATTTCCATTAATTGAATCATATATTCTATTACATTTTTAATATTTTTTACAATATTTTTATTGTTAAATATGGAATAAATGATTCTTGTTCACATAGACATGGATATGTACGACTTAAAATAAGCTTATTATGAATTTTAAATAATTCAAGAAAGTAATATACTAAATAATGAATATGATGTATAAATTAATGGTCTTTTTAAAGTAAAAAACACTTGATTTTATAATAATAATTCAGAATTTATAGAGTTTATATAAACTATGCTTAATTTGATGTCTATTAGAGATTCATTCTCAAAAGTTTATCATATACCATTACTAATATAAGACTACTTGTAAAATGATAATGTAATATATATTATCATTTATAAAGATCTTTTTATCTATTTATGTTAATTATTAATATGTATAAGCATTTATTTGATAGCTATCATTTCACATTTATAATGTCAATTCTCTTAGCATTAAACGACATCGATAGATCATGGAAGTGCTTGCGCATAAGTATGAGAACGTCCGATAATATGAAAATAGATTTTTCTCTACATAAATAGAATTATTTTATGTTTCATTAATATAAGTAAGGTAGATATATAACTTGGATAAGATAAGATGGATTCATTTACTATTATTATTATTATTATTTGATGCATATTAGATCTATCATATAGTATTTTACGTATAGTTACAATTATTTGATGTATAGAATTAAAAAACTACCATGTTAAAATATAACAATATTTTAAAATATTATATAATATCTTAATTATAAAAAATTTGATATTATTACAGTAGTTAGTTTTGATATGAAATAATATCAACTAACTATAACTAGAATGAGTTTACTATCAATGAATAGAAAATAGTGTTTTAAAAAAATTAAAAACTATCTATTACAGTTCACAGTACATGATTATTTATAATAAAATCAATCAAGCATTTAATCTTTTAAATGATTATATGCAAAAAAATGATATGTTAAATGGAGTTTAAAATTGTTATAAATGATCTTAAATAAAAAAATTATCAATTTAATAGACGGGTTACAAAGCAAGCTAGCCATGTGTAACACAAAAACAATCGATTGAAAATTGCCTGTAATATGATATTTATGCGCACGCTTATACTAGATTAATAAAAAGTGTTGTGAAGAGATTGTGTCATGTCGTCAGGTTTTCAACCAACAATTAGTTTCATTCAAAATCATACATCTATTGATAATATTGAGGATGATCATATTATATTGTTGAGATCTAAAGTATATAATACTATTTAATAAAAATAGTTTCAATTGTAATGGTATTGAGTTTAATGTTTTTTTTAGCTAGAAAATGATCCTTATAATTATAATCTATACATAAATTTAATTGAATATTTAAAAAAAAAGAAAATGAATCAACAGTTAAGAAAAGCACGTGAAGATATGCAATCTATCTTTCCATTGTCAATAAGTATATGAACATTAAACTGATTTATGTTTGATAGTTTTATTATCTTTTTTAAAAAAATCAGAATTATGGATACAATGGTTATCAGATGAAATAGATCATTCTAAATTGGATAATTCTGGATATACTGATGAATTATTTGAAAAAGCATTAATAGATCAACCATATTCAACTGAAATTTGGTTGAAATATTTACAATATAGCTCAATAAAATTAAAACCATTGGAAATGAGAGAATTATTTGAACGAGCAGTTAATACTGCTGGATATGATCTCATAAATGTATGTATTATAATATATAAATGTTATTTAATAAATAGATTATATTTTTGTTAAATTTATGTAGCTATTTTAATACATTTTAATTATCAATATATAATTTATTTAAGGGATCACAAATATTTGATTATTTGGGAGAATATTTACTTTCTGATTTAAATATAAATAATCAAACGTAATTTTTATTGTTTTTTAATGAATTTTTATGTTATGTTTATATAGACACAAGTTTCTTGATAATAATGAAGATAGTTATTTGTCTGATATATATGCAATAAGACTAAAAATTCCTCATCTAGGTATGTAACAATTGTATGTTGTATTTTATTTCACTTCAATTTACTATATAGAAGCAACCTTAACAGCATTTGATAAATATGAAATACTTTGCCAGAAACTTAATATTAATTTAAACTTGGCTATTACTCAGCTTCATACAAAAGTTATTGATATATATACTTTAATTGAGCCATACATGCAAAAAATGGTATGATATATTCAATACTCTATGTTTAATGTTGTTTGATACAATTAAAAATATTATAGGTTGACAATCCAAATGAATCCAATTTTAGAGAATTAGTTGATATTTTGTTAAACAATGAAGATTGTACAAGTTGTCCAAATGTTTTATCCATTATTGAGGCCAGTTATGAGTATTTTCTAACATATAATGATATTAATGCCGATTTGTGGAAAAATTATATCTCAGTTTTATCTGTATTTTTATAAGCAAAAAAATATAATATTATTTTCTTATATGCTAAAGGGTGAAAAGATTGATAATTTGATACGTTTAAATGAAAGAGCTCTTCGTTTTGTACCATGGGATATTCTATTATGGTGTAGCTATCTCCAACTTATTGTATATGTTTTTTTTACTTAAATATCTTAATCTTATTTTTATATTGAAACTATTTATATATAGTATTCTCCTTATGTGATTGTTTATTCAATTTATTTATTTTGCTATATTTTTATAAAAAAAATTTTGTAACAATTTTTTATAAAGGGGGAAAAATCACACACATATAATAATTCAAAATTTTTAACAGATGGTATTTTTATATTACAATTTAAATTGTGTTGTAAATATTATATTTTTAATTTAGCGTTAAATAAAGCCCTAAATATTGGCTTTAACTGCCCTGAACAATATCTAATATTATATCAATACTATATTTCATATTTTATTCGTTATAGTATAATGATAATATTAGTTTATTATAAATGTTTACCATTATTATTATTATTATTAGGACCTCATGAAGAAATTTTAAAAGTGTTTGATGATTCAATTGATTTTTTTATAAAAAGTATTTTTTAAAACAATTTTTTCATATTAAAAACTAACAACCTTTCTACATTATAAATATCATTAGATTATTTATTTTTTTATGATTTTTACATCAACATAAATTCTATATTTTAAAAATTTAAATTTCATCTATTTAAAGCTTTTCTAAACTTTATTTCTATTTTTAATATGATTTAAGATTATGGTAATCAATCTATATCGCTCATGCAAATATACAAATTAAAGGGAGATTATTTGGTATAGATATTAGCGTTTTGATGTGTTAAAGTGTTATTTTTTTTATAGCTGTTCAAGGCAGAGTTACCTCAATGTTATATTGAATTTTGGGATAGTTATCTCATTAATGAATGTGACGGTATGAATCATGTTATTTAAATTTTTTGAATTTGTTACTTTTAATGGGAATTAAAGATGATTATACAAACTATCCTGCCTTTATATGGCTTGATTATATAAAACAATTGTAAATTGAATAATTACTACACATTTTATTTGTGATTAGAGTGAATCTTGATCTTCTTGACAAAGCCCTTTCCATATATAATATAGCGCTAACTAAAGTTAATAAAAGTGAATTGCAATATATAGTTGCTGCATTGGTCAATTTTAAAATTATACATGGTATGAATGACTTATATTTTTAATTTATATAAAATTTATATAAATTGTAGGTAATGATGATGGTAGTGATGTACACCTTATTGATTTTAGCAATGACATTTGTAATGCTATGACATCCATTGTTCAAAATAATTGGGTAGTTGTTTTACTTTATTATTCTATTTAATAAGCTCTTGTTTATAGTTGTTATCCAATAGTCAATTATGGGTGGATAAGCCTAGAAAAAAATTACAAGTATATATATATTCGTTGCATATGTGAATGAATGTGTATTTTCATCAAAATAATATAGAAAAAATACAAAGATACTAGTTCCAAATCTCAAAAAGTTTTATATATATATATATTTTAATCAAATATTATTTTTATATATAGAGAGATATTACACACATTAATATTAAAAAAGATTCTATTACTGATAGTGATGTAATTTTATTGTCATATATCTCTAACTAACAATTTTATTAAAGGGTTTTAAAGTTCCTTTAAAAGCGCCAAAGTTATCGTCTACTAGTAAAGATTCTAACTCTCTAGTATCTACAGAGTCCGATAGTTGCTCCTCAGTTTCATTAAAAAAATTAGAAAAAATACCTCAGTATATTATTATTATTATAAGATAATAATTTTAATTCAAAATACTAATAATGTATATTTTACTTTAACATGTTTTAATTGTTATTAAATTAATTTAACAATGCAAAAAAATTATATGGAATGGTTTAAAATGTTTATAAATTGACAGAGAACGTAAAGAAAAGACTGTTTTTTTGAGTAATCTTGCTTTTGATGCTAATGAAGAAGATATTCATAAAGTGTTTGCTAATGTATGTAAAAAAAAAGTTTAATGTAATTTTTTATCATTTTGATTATATATTTAGTGTGGTGATATAATGGAAATACGCTTAGTAAAGTCAAGAACTGAACGTTCTAAAGGTTTTGGATATTTGGAATTTGTGAATCGCGTATTATTACTCTTATAATTTTATTATTAACACAAATATGGATTTTTCCATAAAGGAATCGATTAGTCGCGCCCTTTCAATGGATAGAACCTTAATTAACAATCGCCCTGTATATGTATCTCCTTGTATAGATAAATCTGTGGAATCATTACCTTTTAAAGTATTTATTTTTGTATCAAATATTGTAAAAATAAAACATTATATATATTGTCACGTTATTACACATAACAATCATATGACTAGTTGTTACCATTATTTGGATTAATTTAATATTTATCAATCAAATACTGCTAATACACTAAATGATATAATTTCAACTAATTATATTTTAAGTTTAATACAGAATTATCAGAAAATATTCTATATGTCAATAAATTATCAAAAGAAACTACTGTTGATACTATAAAACATGCTTTCAGTCAAGTAAATAGGTAGATTATGTATATACGTGATATAAATTTTTCAATAGCTTTCTGATAAAATTAAAGATATTCGACTTGTTACTAATCGTTCTGGAATATCTAAAGGTTATGCTTATGTTGAATTTTATGATAGTGTAAGTTTTTTTTTTCCAAAATATATTTTCTATTTATAAACAATTATTCAACTGTGTAGTCATCTGCATGTAAAGCTATTTTATTATATGATGGTAGTATGATTGATGGGGTTACGATATCTGTTGCTAAATCTAATCCTCCTAAAAAGAAAAATATAACTATCAATAATGTAACCTCTCAACCAACAAAATATGATGTAATTAAATCAAATCTACCCTTGAAAGATTTTAAAAACAAGTCATTATCATTGTATTTTATTGCTTCTATGAAAAAAATTTTAAATTAGAAATAATCCCATTAGAAAAAAACCAAGAATATCATTAGACATTCAATCAAACTCTACTACATCATTACACAATTCAGATATTGGCCAAAAAAATTAAAAATCCTATAATTAAACCCACATATCTCACTACTATACTGTAAAGTAATTTGATTTACTTTTTTTTCAATTCAAAATAATTTATTAGAACATGCAATATTAAAACTATATTGTGTTAAATAATTGTTACTTTGATTATATATTAATATATCATTTAATAATAATTTTTAAATGCCTGTATATATAACAATTGTTACTAATTACAACGTACTATATTTTTAATAGTGGTACACTTCATTTTAGTGGTTACATCATTGTTATTTCTCAACAAAAGTATCATATAACTTTTAAAAAGCTATAATAACTTTTTATTCCGTTGATTATGATAGCTTTTTAAAAAACCTCAAGTTTAATTATTTGTATATTGTTCTATTTTATTACTTTAATATATATGATAGTCAAGCTACTGCTGTATTAAGTTGTTAACTCTATTTTGTAATTATTTAGACTTTAAAATTTGGTATAAAAGACATATTTGACTCAATAATATAATCATTAAATAAAGTTTTAATTGTCTATCATATTAACAATATATTTTAAAAATAAATACAAAGTATAGTATATTTTTAAATTACATGTCAATATTATAATAGAATGATTATATCAATGATATTATAGTAATTTGTAGCCTATTATTTCGAATATTAATTTATGCACATAATAATAAAATAATTATTGGAGATATGGTCATGTAATTTTTTAAAATAAATTAATACTATTTTATTATTTCTAATATATGTATGTAATGGCTTAATAAATGATTGATATAGAAATGTTATTTTTCATTAAAAATATAGTCTAAATTATTTTTATGAAAAAAAATATTAAAATTTAATTAATAATAATTTTTCTATTATAAATAGAATTGTTTTAAATAAATTGAGATAGATAGGATAACAAATAAGAGAAGGATATAATGTATTTTTTCTTTAAAATAAGATATTTTTCACTTAATTATTGCAATATATTAATTTAAAACTAAATCGTATTTAATATAAAAAAATTATAAATAAGTAAATGTAATTTCAAACATTTGAATTGGTTTTTTTCAATAAAATATATCACATCTTACCATTGGTAAAATAAACAATGGCTCATTAAACTCATTGTCACCGTTAACATTACACTTTTTATTAATAAAATTTATTACCAATACAATTTTTTTTTTAAAACTCTATAAAAATAATTAATGTTATTATAAATAGAATATATTTAACATAAAAATAATGTGTTTATTATTTTTAAAGAAAAAAAAATATCATACAAAAAATATGTGAATCTATTAAAAAAAATGAATAATTTTTATGTCACAATTTCAATGTCATAAATAGTTTTCATAGCATTTAACAAATCAGTGATATCACGTGTCAATAGTATCATAGTTAAAATAATAATGACAACACATCCAATTCCCGATACAAGTGCAACTGGTTTTAATGTGCATCTGAATTCATTGAGAAATAATATAGAGCAAATAGAATAGAAGACTATGGCCAATACATTTGAAGCAGCCAAAAATCTTAGATCTTTAAAAAAAATAGGAACACGATTATAATTGCATGTGAGTTTCAATATTAGATCCGCACTTTGAGCCATTCCAGTGAAAAAGTTCATGACAGCTACAAATACATCAAATTTTGATCTTATTAACGTATTAGAAAAACAAATAAAACATCGGAAATAACGTAAATCAATAATGAGAATGAGGAACATGGCAAAAAAGAGTGAAACAAGACAAACTCTATAAATAAAATCATCAGTTTTGATGTAAAAACGGACAAACAGTATGTTTAATGTAGAATATGATAAATTATAGTTACGATCTATTTTATAAAATAGAATAAATAATATTTTAAACATATAATTAAATATATACAATAGAATATATATCCTAATGATGTATTAGCTTTTCTAAGATCATAGGCCTAAAAATAGATTAAAACATAATTATTTAGTAGAGTTTATTACGTCGATGACTTTTATTGATTTAAAATAATCATTTGAAGGGTCATTACTTTCTTCACCAGGTTCATACGTATGTGAATAAACCATCGTACTATTTAATTGAATAGAAAGAATAATGCATGATAAAAAAATAGTTAGATGACCAATCATTAGTATTATAACAGATTATTTAAGTTTTTACATGGAAGTAATGCTTTATTATCATCCATAGAATTTAGAGTCCAATACTTATGATCCACTACTATAAATACATTTACTGTCTATATAATAGTACATGTATTTTTAATGATAAAAAAAGTAATGTTTTTTTAGTATAAATAAATAAATATCAATATATATAGTAAATAATTAAGAAATATATACTTGAAATATTAAAATATGATAATATATAATTAAGGCTTAAAGTATTATTATGTACTTATCCTATATATATCAACTAATTTATTTATTTATTGTAATAAACAATTAAATAACTTATAATAAATATAAATGAATAATATACAAATTAATAATAAATGATGTAATAAAGAGTTTATTTGTAATTATTCATTAAATTATCAAATTTTTAAAATATGTATAAATTGAATATAATCCCATAGCAGTAAGTAAAAGTGATAGACCAGCTATTCCATTTTTAACACTTAAATTATAAAAATTGTATATTGGATGAAATGATGATGTTGAATATGATCGATAAGATTGATGTTTTTTTAAATCTTTTCTTAAAAATCTTGCTTTACCATTAATAATTGAATTTTTTAATAGAGTTTTATTGGTTCTTTTTGAGATCCAATTAAGTGATAATATACGACTTACCCTAAGAATCATTTAATACTATTAGAAGGACAAACTCTATCAATTTTAACAACTATTACCTATATGGAAAAGATCGAGCATTAAATGTAAATACTACATTAGGTGGATATTTATCATAAAAATAGAGAGCATTTTCAATTGCAGATTCCCAATTATCATTTGTAACAAATTCAGGTATATTTGCCAAAAAACAATGTACAGTTGCTAGGTCATTATTTAATATTAGAATTTCATCTCGTAATCCAATAACTAACTAAAAATTGTATATTTTAAAAATAGTTTTGCATCTACAAATCAATTAAATAATATTGAATTATTAATATCTCAATAGAATATGAAAATAAAAAAGGATTACTGTTGATGCTATATAGGCTGGCATATATTTATCTGATACCATAAAAAGATCAAATAATCTACAAGCTAATGATAATGATCCAACATTATGGGAATACCATGTTAGTAACCATGGCAAACAAAATACATTTCCAACATTTGATCTGTTACAAAAAAAATACAACTATAATAATATACATGATTAAAATCGAATATTTACTTTTTTAGAAATATATATAATTCATAATCATTTATTTCAATTAATTTGGCAACAAAATCTAAATATTTGATAGTTTTTTTAAAATCTGGACACATAAAATCTCTATATAAACCCAAATAAAATTATAGTTATATTAATTCATGTAGAATAGATGTACTTGAGATGTTTGTAGCTTAAAATACTTAATAAAACTGTACCTTTTTCTTCTCCCATGACCAAAAGAACTGTAGCTGCAATATCATGATAACCCTATTTATATAAATATAATAAAATATATAATGTATATATGGAAAGATNNNNTGTCATTAAACAATAAATTTATTGATATATTTATTTAAATAAACATAAAAAAAATTGTTATACATATATTAAAAAAATATATAACATTAATTTATAATTGATTATATTAATAAACTAGATCAATATTTGATAAATATAATTATAAAAATAATAAATCTATGATTTTTAAACTAAATATATTGTAGAAAAAATGTTTATTTAATATATGTAGTCATCTAAAATAATTTATTATAGTTTTAGATGATAAGAAATGAATTAATTATTCATTCTAAGACAATAATCATTTTTACTTGGTAATAGACCAATTTTTTATGATGGCATAAAACTCGCATAATCATTTCATATAGAGTATTTCCAAAAGTAATAGGATCTTTATTTGAAATACCTATTCAAAAAATTATATATAATACAATGTATGTTTATTTCTTACACACAAAAAAAATCAAACATACATATTATGAATTTATTAAAAAATATTCTATTAATCAATCTAACATTATTATTGGTAATATATTTCTAATCAATCATTTTATAACAAAAATAATTATAATTTATTTATATTTTGTTATCATGTATTTCTATGTAATATTAAATTTTAATATACTATTATTAATCAAGCAATGATTATATCTTTCAGAATCCATACGAACTATTTTAGCACATTTATGAGTTTCTATTAATGATTTATCTATTGCTAAAATTAAGTTAAACAGCTTTTTTTAGAATACTATCAAATATACTCCAATATCTTAAATAGTCATTAGGTTTTATTTCATTTATTTTTTGCCATAATTCTTTACGTTTATCAAAAGATCCAATTCCATTATTTCTTAAAAACATTGATATTAATGTAGAAAATGGTTCTTGACATTCATCAACATTCTCATTATTACTATCTTGTGTATTAATATTCTCACATGATCTAATAGTATCAGTAGGTATTGTTGGTCTACTATATTATATTTTAATAAAATAATTATAGATTTTATTACTCATATTCAACATGATTATTCATTTCCATATCTATTTTATGTGAATAGAAAATCTATTAGGTAGTAGTAGTAGTGATCAAAACCACCCTAATTAAAACAAAATTAAGCTGCGCGAACAGACTAATGTTGACTTGTAATAATTTTTATTATCATTATTCAATTTTACTTAATAATATCATTATTAAAAATAAAATATTATAATATAACTAGTTTTTAACCATATAATCCAAAATACCTTCTTTATTAACGCATGCGCAAACATATGAGCAGCTACAATAAATTATATGGATGTAGAGGTTATATCCAATAAAATAAATTTACTATTACATTTAATAGAAAATATTTAATAACATATAAAATAAGATATCATATTAACACAGTAAATTATAATCACAATCATCATAGTATAATATTGATAGTATTTATTTTAGCAAATATTTTATCTATTTTAACTAATATATTATCAATTTAAACTGATATATTATCTATTTTAATTTTATATATATCAATAACATTTATTTATTGAATATTCATAATTCAACAAGATCATGATGCTACCAATATTATTATTTTTAAATATATTTAATAAAATTATATTATTTTATATTGATTTTAATCCATATAAAAACTCATTTTTATTTTATCTTTATTTCTCAACAGACAAATTCAATTTTTATTAATTACGCATGCGCGCAATTAATAAAAACAGTTCAAAAATAAAGATAATAAACTGTTTTATTATGTTTTCTCTATTAATATAAATATAATTACCTTATATAATTAAATAAATATGTAAATAAATCAATTTGTTATACATAAGAATGGTAAATTAATTTATTAAAGTAAGTTTAAGATATGAAAAATATAAATAGTAGTCAACTATATTAGAATAAATTATTTAATTAATTTAAATAATAATATAAGACTCTATTTTTATAATAATAACAAGTTATAGAATATATAAATAAACTAGTATAATTATATTAGACAGTTGAAATGTTTGATTATATAGGTTGAGATCCATTTAGAGTTATTTTTGTAGACCATAAAGAAACATATATTTAATTATTTTTACTATCATTCAAAGCCTTAAACAAACCAGCCAATTCATATAAAGTTAAAACAGTACTAGAAAGTAGACTAACAATTGCAAATATCATGTGAATTAGTTTTGTTACATAGAATGTGTATGTTTTCATTTTTATTTCATAGACAGAACATAATCCAGAAATGATACTAACAATAAATATAAAGAAGTTTATTGATGATAACAATCTTAGATCTCTCATTATATGAGGTAAATTAAAATATGCACACTTTGCCTTGATATATATATCAATAAATTCTATAAATATAACAACAATCATAGCAAAAGCAATAGTTGTTTTGATTATAATTAGGTTTCTGGTTTTATTATTAATACATAAACAACTATTAATCCAGCATGTATCAAAAAATAATACCAAAAATTGTCCAATAAATGAAACTATTATTAAACCTCTTATTATAAAGTCATACGATATAAGATAATGGTAACATAATTTTGAAGTTTCATGTGGTAAAAAGTCTTCATACTTACGAACTATATAATATAATTAAAACATATCAATTGAAATTATTTACCATATAATTTCCAACCAAATGGATTAAAAATAAAATCATATAGTAGTTTCTAGTGAAAAAAAAACACATAAGAAAATCCAATACTTTATACAAAAATAGTAACTGTACTTCAGCTATTGCTGAACCAATTCCTTTTAACACACTGTTAATGAAATTTTTAATAATATTTGCAAATACAGTTTGATATAGTAATAGAATATGAATAAGAAGAACCGGCCATATGACATTCATTTAGCTACAAAATTTTTTTTTAATATTTATCTCAAATAGGGGGTGGTATATTTTAGTTAATATTGATTATGTTATAAAGTGATAGATGCGAATTAAACCAACACCAAGGAGTAAGGTCACTTTTAGTTCAATAGATTATACGCGAATGGTTTTATTAAAGGGTTTTTTGTCCATATTTCTATCTTTTATATTTAGAATATCTATATATTCAAAAAAATTTTATGTAACTATTAGTTTTTATGTTTAAATCATTATAATAGTTTTACACACAAGAATAAAATCAATTAAATTAACCTTATTACTATTATTATTATTATTAATATTTTATTGTATGTTTATAATATTATTTTTTAAATTAAGTGACTAATCAATAAAAAAAATCTATTCTACATTATATCACATTTCTAATATAGAATAAAAATCATATATAGCAATATACTCTAGATTAATAGGAAATTCAACCTTTGACAGTGATTTGTATACTTTATTTTATTGATATTGGTCCTATATCCACATTAATAGTCTAAACATAGTAGTTGGATTTCTTTGTATTTACTATTGAGAATATATAACACTTTAAATAGGATTTAATAAGTAACTTACTAATAAAATAATACCAATATTTACATTATTAATTTCATTTAAATATATCATTTTATAAATATATTCATTATTTTGTAGTAAAAATATGGTTTTTATGCTTAATCATTATTTAAATTATTATTATTATGTATATTACCATTATTTAAATTATTATTCATTATTGCTTTCTCATTTCATTCCTAATTCTTCTTAAACTAAGTACAAGATTATGATTTATCTAACTAATAATAATCGTTGATATTGTTATTAACTTTTTCATCTATAATAGTTGCTCAATAGCTATCAAATGTATTAATAAATGCATAATATTTAAATTAAAACAAACAAAAACTATAAAATAGGCTAAAATTTTATATAATAAAATGAGTATCCATTTAAAAATGCTTAAAAAGATTATAAAATAAATCTTTCATTAAGAGTTTTATATTGGTAGATATAAATGATAATAATATAAATAAAAAATAAACTAGAAATAGTATATTTAATTAGTCTAATGATATATACTTATATGTATGTGTATATATAAAAATTTTATTTATAATTGTTATACTAACAAGCTAATTATAATAATATCTTTAAATCAGATAATAAATGTAGTATAAACATAATTTTTATCCATTTGATATTATATAAACAAAAATCAAGTATATATTTATGCAATGATATAGATTAATGCACAATTTTTACTAAATTAATTTTTTTAATTATAAAACGATAAATCATATTAAATTTTATTTTAATAATTTTTTTATTTACTACATTATAGAAATATAGCATATTATATAAATGTAAAATTAAAAGGTTGCTAATTACCTGTAATAATTAGTTTCGAATGATATCGTCCAATCTCTTAGTTAAATTATTGATCCATTAGTTTCCTGAACTAATGAGAATGTTATATTTTAACAATATAGGATGGAAAAATTTAATTTTTTATATCATGACAGCGATTGGAATTGGTTTTTTTATAGCATTAGTTCAAATTGCTTTCACAAGATATAACTCTACTATAACACAATATAACAATCCAGAATTAATAAAAAATGGAATTCTAAAATATGGAACACCAAGTATATTGTTTTTTATTAATTTATGATATAAAATAATATTAAAAAAATAGGTTTTTTCTCAAACATATAATTATTAAATTAT
>JRUX01001088.1:0-13781 GCA_001407235.2 Kudoa iwatai
TTTAATTGGGCATATACGTGGCTTTGTGTTTGTTTATAAGAAAATCATTTCCATTAATTGAATCATATATTCTATTACATTTTTAATATTTTTTACAATATTTTTATTGTTAAATATGGAATAAATGATTCTTGTTCACATAGACATGGATATGTACGACTTAAAATAAGCTTATTATGAATTTTAAATAATTCAAGAAAGTAATATACTAAATAATGAATATGATGTATAAATTAATGGTCTTTTTAAAGTAAAAAACACTTGATTTTATAATAATAATTCAGAATTTATAGAGTTTATATAAACTATGCTTAATTTGATGTCTATTAGAGATTCATTCTCAAAAGTTTATCATATACCATTACTAATATAAGACTACTTGTAAAATGATAATGTAATATATATTATCATTTATAAAGATCTTTTTATCTATTTATGTTAATTATTAATATGTATAAGCATTTATTTGATAGCTATCATTTCACATTTATAATGTCAATTCTCTTAGCATTAAACGACATCGATAGATCATGGAAGTGCTTGCGCATAAGTATGAGAACGTCCGATAATATGAAAATAGATTTTTCTCTACATAAATAGAATTATTTTATGTTTCATTAATATAAGTAAGGTAGATATATAACTTGGATAAGATAAGATGGATTCATTTACTATTATTATTATTATTATTTGATGCATATTAGATCTATCATATAGTATTTTACGTATAGTTACAATTATTTGATGTATAGAATTAAAAAACTACCATGTTAAAATATAACAATATTTTAAAATATTATATAATATCTTAATTATAAAAAATTTGATATTATTACAGTAGTTAGTTTTGATATGAAATAATATCAACTAACTATAACTAGAATGAGTTTACTATCAATGAATAGAAAATAGTGTTTTAAAAAAATTAAAAACTATCTATTACAGTTCACAGTACATGATTATTTATAATAAAATCAATCAAGCATTTAATCTTTTAAATGATTATATGCAAAAAAATGATATGTTAAATGGAGTTTAAAATTGTTATAAATGATCTTAAATAAAAAAATTATCAATTTAATAGACGGGTTACAAAGCAAGCTAGCCATGTGTAACACAAAAACAATCGATTGAAAATTGCCTGTAATATGATATTTATGCGCACGCTTATACTAGATTAATAAAAAGTGTTGTGAAGAGATTGTGTCATGTCGTCAGGTTTTCAACCAACAATTAGTTTCATTCAAAATCATACATCTATTGATAATATTGAGGATGATCATATTATATTGTTGAGATCTAAAGTATATAATACTATTTAATAAAAATAGTTTCAATTGTAATGGTATTGAGTTTAATGTTTTTTTTAGCTAGAAAATGATCCTTATAATTATAATCTATACATAAATTTAATTGAATATTTAAAAAAAAAGAAAATGAATCAACAGTTAAGAAAAGCACGTGAAGATATGCAATCTATCTTTCCATTGTCAATAAGTATATGAACATTAAACTGATTTATGTTTGATAGTTTTATTATCTTTTTTAAAAAAATCAGAATTATGGATACAATGGTTATCAGATGAAATAGATCATTCTAAATTGGATAATTCTGGATATACTGATGAATTATTTGAAAAAGCATTAATAGATCAACCATATTCAACTGAAATTTGGTTGAAATATTTACAATATAGCTCAATAAAATTAAAACCATTGGAAATGAGAGAATTATTTGAACGAGCAGTTAATACTGCTGGATATGATCTCATAAATGTATGTATTATAATATATAAATGTTATTTAATAAATAGATTATATTTTTGTTAAATTTATGTAGCTATTTTAATACATTTTAATTATCAATATATAATTTATTTAAGGGATCACAAATATTTGATTATTTGGGAGAATATTTACTTTCTGATTTAAATATAAATAATCAAACGTAATTTTTATTGTTTTTTAATGAATTTTTATGTTATGTTTATATAGACACAAGTTTCTTGATAATAATGAAGATAGTTATTTGTCTGATATATATGCAATAAGACTAAAAATTCCTCATCTAGGTATGTAACAATTGTATGTTGTATTTTATTTCACTTCAATTTACTATATAGAAGCAACCTTAACAGCATTTGATAAATATGAAATACTTTGCCAGAAACTTAATATTAATTTAAACTTGGCTATTACTCAGCTTCATACAAAAGTTATTGATATATATACTTTAATTGAGCCATACATGCAAAAAATGGTATGATATATTCAATACTCTATGTTTAATGTTGTTTGATACAATTAAAAATATTATAGGTTGACAATCCAAATGAATCCAATTTTAGAGAATTAGTTGATATTTTGTTAAACAATGAAGATTGTACAAGTTGTCCAAATGTTTTATCCATTATTGAGGCCAGTTATGAGTATTTTCTAACATATAATGATATTAATGCCGATTTGTGGAAAAATTATATCTCAGTTTTATCTGTATTTTTATAAGCAAAAAAATATAATATTATTTTCTTATATGCTAAAGGGTGAAAAGATTGATAATTTGATACGTTTAAATGAAAGAGCTCTTCGTTTTGTACCATGGGATATTCTATTATGGTGTAGCTATCTCCAACTTATTGTATATGTTTTTTTTACTTAAATATCTTAATCTTATTTTTATATTGAAACTATTTATATATAGTATTCTCCTTATGTGATTGTTTATTCAATTTATTTATTTTGCTATATTTTTATAAAAAAAATTTTGTAACAATTTTTTATAAAGGGGGAAAAATCACACACATATAATAATTCAAAATTTTTAACAGATGGTATTTTTATATTACAATTTAAATTGTGTTGTAAATATTATATTTTTAATTTAGCGTTAAATAAAGCCCTAAATATTGGCTTTAACTGCCCTGAACAATATCTAATATTATATCAATACTATATTTCATATTTTATTCGTTATAGTATAATGATAATATTAGTTTATTATAAATGTTTACCATTATTATTATTATTATTAGGACCTCATGAAGAAATTTTAAAAGTGTTTGATGATTCAATTGATTTTTTTATAAAAAGTATTTTTTAAAACAATTTTTTCATATTAAAAACTAACAACCTTTCTACATTATAAATATCATTAGATTATTTATTTTTTTATGATTTTTACATCAACATAAATTCTATATTTTAAAAATTTAAATTTCATCTATTTAAAGCTTTTCTAAACTTTATTTCTATTTTTAATATGATTTAAGATTATGGTAATCAATCTATATCGCTCATGCAAATATACAAATTAAAGGGAGATTATTTGGTATAGATATTAGCGTTTTGATGTGTTAAAGTGTTATTTTTTTTATAGCTGTTCAAGGCAGAGTTACCTCAATGTTATATTGAATTTTGGGATAGTTATCTCATTAATGAATGTGACGGTATGAATCATGTTATTTAAATTTTTTGAATTTGTTACTTTTAATGGGAATTAAAGATGATTATACAAACTATCCTGCCTTTATATGGCTTGATTATATAAAACAATTGTAAATTGAATAATTACTACACATTTTATTTGTGATTAGAGTGAATCTTGATCTTCTTGACAAAGCCCTTTCCATATATAATATAGCGCTAACTAAAGTTAATAAAAGTGAATTGCAATATATAGTTGCTGCATTGGTCAATTTTAAAATTATACATGGTATGAATGACTTATATTTTTAATTTATATAAAATTTATATAAATTGTAGGTAATGATGATGGTAGTGATGTACACCTTATTGATTTTAGCAATGACATTTGTAATGCTATGACATCCATTGTTCAAAATAATTGGGTAGTTGTTTTACTTTATTATTCTATTTAATAAGCTCTTGTTTATAGTTGTTATCCAATAGTCAATTATGGGTGGATAAGCCTAGAAAAAAATTACAAGTATATATATATTCGTTGCATATGTGAATGAATGTGTATTTTCATCAAAATAATATAGAAAAAATACAAAGATACTAGTTCCAAATCTCAAAAAGTTTTATATATATATATATTTTAATCAAATATTATTTTTATATATAGAGAGATATTACACACATTAATATTAAAAAAGATTCTATTACTGATAGTGATGTAATTTTATTGTCATATATCTCTAACTAACAATTTTATTAAAGGGTTTTAAAGTTCCTTTAAAAGCGCCAAAGTTATCGTCTACTAGTAAAGATTCTAACTCTCTAGTATCTACAGAGTCCGATAGTTGCTCCTCAGTTTCATTAAAAAAATTAGAAAAAATACCTCAGTATATTATTATTATTATAAGATAATAATTTTAATTCAAAATACTAATAATGTATATTTTACTTTAACATGTTTTAATTGTTATTAAATTAATTTAACAATGCAAAAAAATTATATGGAATGGTTTAAAATGTTTATAAATTGACAGAGAACGTAAAGAAAAGACTGTTTTTTTGAGTAATCTTGCTTTTGATGCTAATGAAGAAGATATTCATAAAGTGTTTGCTAATGTATGTAAAAAAAAAGTTTAATGTAATTTTTTATCATTTTGATTATATATTTAGTGTGGTGATATAATGGAAATACGCTTAGTAAAGTCAAGAACTGAACGTTCTAAAGGTTTTGGATATTTGGAATTTGTGAATCGCGTATTATTACTCTTATAATTTTATTATTAACACAAATATGGATTTTTCCATAAAGGAATCGATTAGTCGCGCCCTTTCAATGGATAGAACCTTAATTAACAATCGCCCTGTATATGTATCTCCTTGTATAGATAAATCTGTGGAATCATTACCTTTTAAAGTATTTATTTTTGTATCAAATATTGTAAAAATAAAACATTATATATATTGTCACGTTATTACACATAACAATCATATGACTAGTTGTTACCATTATTTGGATTAATTTAATATTTATCAATCAAATACTGCTAATACACTAAATGATATAATTTCAACTAATTATATTTTAAGTTTAATACAGAATTATCAGAAAATATTCTATATGTCAATAAATTATCAAAAGAAACTACTGTTGATACTATAAAACATGCTTTCAGTCAAGTAAATAGGTAGATTATGTATATACGTGATATAAATTTTTCAATAGCTTTCTGATAAAATTAAAGATATTCGACTTGTTACTAATCGTTCTGGAATATCTAAAGGTTATGCTTATGTTGAATTTTATGATAGTGTAAGTTTTTTTTTTCCAAAATATATTTTCTATTTATAAACAATTATTCAACTGTGTAGTCATCTGCATGTAAAGCTATTTTATTATATGATGGTAGTATGATTGATGGGGTTACGATATCTGTTGCTAAATCTAATCCTCCTAAAAAGAAAAATATAACTATCAATAATGTAACCTCTCAACCAACAAAATATGATGTAATTAAATCAAATCTACCCTTGAAAGATTTTAAAAACAAGTCATTATCATTGTATTTTATTGCTTCTATGAAAAAAATTTTAAATTAGAAATAATCCCATTAGAAAAAAACCAAGAATATCATTAGACATTCAATCAAACTCTACTACATCATTACACAATTCAGATATTGGCCAAAAAAATTAAAAATCCTATAATTAAACCCACATATCTCACTACTATACTGTAAAGTAATTTGATTTACTTTTTTTTCAATTCAAAATAATTTATTAGAACATGCAATATTAAAACTATATTGTGTTAAATAATTGTTACTTTGATTATATATTAATATATCATTTAATAATAATTTTTAAATGCCTGTATATATAACAATTGTTACTAATTACAACGTACTATATTTTTAATAGTGGTACACTTCATTTTAGTGGTTACATCATTGTTATTTCTCAACAAAAGTATCATATAACTTTTAAAAAGCTATAATAACTTTTTATTCCGTTGATTATGATAGCTTTTTAAAAAACCTCAAGTTTAATTATTTGTATATTGTTCTATTTTATTACTTTAATATATATGATAGTCAAGCTACTGCTGTATTAAGTTGTTAACTCTATTTTGTAATTATTTAGACTTTAAAATTTGGTATAAAAGACATATTTGACTCAATAATATAATCATTAAATAAAGTTTTAATTGTCTATCATATTAACAATATATTTTAAAAATAAATACAAAGTATAGTATATTTTTAAATTACATGTCAATATTATAATAGAATGATTATATCAATGATATTATAGTAATTTGTAGCCTATTATTTCGAATATTAATTTATGCACATAATAATAAAATAATTATTGGAGATATGGTCATGTAATTTTTTAAAATAAATTAATACTATTTTATTATTTCTAATATATGTATGTAATGGCTTAATAAATGATTGATATAGAAATGTTATTTTTCATTAAAAATATAGTCTAAATTATTTTTATGAAAAAAAATATTAAAATTTAATTAATAATAATTTTTCTATTATAAATAGAATTGTTTTAAATAAATTGAGATAGATAGGATAACAAATAAGAGAAGGATATAATGTATTTTTTCTTTAAAATAAGATATTTTTCACTTAATTATTGCAAATATAAAAAATTATAACTAGGTAAATGTAATTTTAAACATTTGAATTGGTTTTTTTCAATAAAATATATCACATCTTACCATTGGTAAAATAGATAATGGCTCATAAAACTCATTATCACGGTAACATTACACTTTTTATTAATAAAATTTATTGCCAATACAATTTTTTTTTTCAAACTCTATAAAAATAATTAATGTTATTATAATTAGAATATATTTAGCATAAAAATAATGTGTTTATTATTTTAAAGAAAAAAAAAATGAATAATTTTTATGTCACAATTTCAATGTCATAAATAGTTTTCATAGCATTTAACAAATCAGTGATATCACGTGTCAATAGTATCATAGTTAAAATAATAATGACAACACATCCAATTCCCGATACAAGTGCAACTGGTTTTAATGTGCATCTGAATTCATTGAGAAATAATATAGAGCAAATAGAATAGAAGACTATGGCCAATACATTTGAAGCAGCCAAAAATCTTAGATCTTTAAAAAAAATAGGAACACGATTATAATTGCATGTGAGTTTCAATATTAGATCCGCACTTTGAGCCATTCCAGTGAAAAAGTTCATGACAGCTACAAATACATCAAATTTTGATCTTATTAACGTATTAGAAAAACAAATAAAACATCGGAAATAACGTAAATCAATAATGAGAATGAGGAACATGGCAAAAAAGAGTGAAACAAGACAAACTCTATAAATAAAATCATCAGTTTTGATGTAAAAACGGACAAACAGTATGTTTAATGTAGAATATGATAAATTATAGTTACGATCTATTTTATAAAATAGAATAAATAATATTTTAAACATATAATTAAATATATACAATAGAATATATATCCTAATGATGTATTAGCTTTTCTAAGATCATAGGCCTAAAAATAGATTAAAACATAATTATTTAGTAGAGTTTATTACGTCGATGACTTTTATTGATTTAAAATAATCATTTGAAGGGTCATTACTTTCTTCACCAGGTTCATACGTATGTGAATAAACCATCGTACTATTTAATTGAATAGAAAGAATAATGCATGATAAAAAAATAGTTAGATGACCAATCATTAGTATTATAACAGATTATTTAAGTTTTTACATGGAAGTAATGCTTTATTATCATCCATAGAATTTAGAGTCCAATACTTATGATCCACTACTATAAATACATTTACTGTCTATATAATAGTACATGTATTTTTAATGATAAAAAAAGTAATGTTTTTTTAGTATAAATAAATAAATATCAATATATATAGTAAATAATTAAGAAATATATACTTGAAATATTAAAATATGATAATATATAATTAAGGCTTAAAGTATTATTATGTACTTATCCTATATATATCAACTAATTTATTTATTTATTGTAATAAACAATTAAATAACTTATAATAAATATAAATGAATAATATACAAATTAATAATAAATGATGTAATAAAGAGTTTATTTGTAATTATTCATTAAATTATCAAATTTTTAAAATATGTATAAATTGAATATAATCCCATAGCAGTAAGTAAAAGTGATAGACCAGCTATTCCATTTTTAACACTTAAATTATAAAAATTGTATATTGGATGAAATGATGATGTTGAATATGATCGATAAGATTGATGTTTTTTTAAATCTTTTCTTAAAAATCTTGCTTTACCATTAATAATTGAATTTTTTAATAGAGTTTTATTGGTTCTTTTTGAGATCCAATTAAGTGATAATATACGACTTACCCTAAGAATCATTTAATACTATTAGAAGGACAAACTCTATCAATTTTAACAACTATTACCTATATGGAAAAGATCGAGCATTAAATGTAAATACTACATTAGGTGGATATTTATCATAAAAATAGAGAGCATTTTCAATTGCAGATTCCCAATTATCATTTGTAACAAATTCAGGTATATTTGCCAAAAAACAATGTACAGTTGCTAGGTCATTATTTAATATTAGAATTTCATCTCGTAATCCAATAACTAACTAAAAATTGTATATTTTAAAAATAGTTTTGCATCTACAAATCAATTAAATAATATTGAATTATT
Source organism: Kudoa iwatai (assembly GCA_001407235.2). Taxonomy (NCBI): domain Eukaryota; kingdom Metazoa; phylum Cnidaria; class Myxozoa; order Multivalvulida; family Kudoidae; genus Kudoa; species Kudoa iwatai. The sequence goes on from JRUX01001088.1 coordinate 8,646, forward strand.
AATATCTCAATAGAATATGAAAATAAAAAAGGATTACTGTTGATGCTATATAGGCTGGCATATATTTATCTGATACCATAAAAAGATCAAATAATCTACAAGCTAATGATAATGATCCAACATTATGGGAATACCATGTTAGTAACCATGGCAAACAAAATACATTTCCAACATTTGATCTGTTACAAAAAAAATACAACTATAATAATATACATGATTAAAATCGAATATTTACTTTTTTAGAAATATATATAATTCATAATCATTTATTTCAATTAATTTGGCAACAAAATCTAAATATTTGATAGTTTTTTTAAAATCTGGACACATAAAATCTCTATATAAACCCAAATAAAATTATAGTTATATTAATTCATGTAGAATAGATGTACTTGAGATGTTTGTAGCTTAAAATACTTAATAAAACTGTACCTTTTTCTTCTCCCATGACCAAAAGAACTGTAGCTGCAATATCATGATAACCCTATTTATATAAATATAATAAAATATATAATGTATATATGGAAAGATNNNNTGTCATTAAACAATAAATTTATTGATATATTTATTTAAATAAACATAAAAAAAATTGTTATACATATATTAAAAAAATATATAACATTAATTTATAATTGATTATATTAATAAACTAGATCAATATTTGATAAATATAATTATAAAAATAATAAATCTATGATTTTTAAACTAAATATATTGTAGAAAAAATGTTTATTTAATATATGTAGTCATCTAAAATAATTTATTATAGTTTTAGATGATAAGAAATGAATTAATTATTCATTCTAAGACAATAATCATTTTTACTTGGTAATAGACCAATTTTTTATGATGGCATAAAACTCGCATAATCATTTCATATAGAGTATTTCCAAAAGTAATAGGATCTTTATTTGAAATACCTATTCAAAAAATTATATATAATACAATGTATGTTTATTTCTTACACACAAAAAAAATCAAACATACATATTATGAATTTATTAAAAAATATTCTATTAATCAATCTAACATTATTATTGGTAATATATTTCTAATCAATCATTTTATAACAAAAATAATTATAATTTATTTATATTTTGTTATCATGTATTTCTATGTAATATTAAATTTTAATATACTATTATTAATCAAGCAATGATTATATCTTTCAGAATCCATACGAACTATTTTAGCACATTTATGAGTTTCTATTAATGATTTATCTATTGCTAAAATTAAGTTAAACAGCTTTTTTTAGAATACTATCAAATATACTCCAATATCTTAAATAGTCATTAGGTTTTATTTCATTTATTTTTTGCCATAATTCTTTACGTTTATCAAAAGATCCAATTCCATTATTTCTTAAAAACATTGATATTAATGTAGAAAATGGTTCTTGACATTCATCAACATTCTCATTATTACTATCTTGTGTATTAATATTCTCACATGATCTAATAGTATCAGTAGGTATTGTTGGTCTACTATATTATATTTTAATAAAATAATTATAGATTTTATTACTCATATTCAACATGATTATTCATTTCCATATCTATTTTATGTGAATAGAAAATCTATTAGGTAGTAGTAGTAGTGATCAAAACCACCCTAATTAAAACAAAATTAAGCTGCGCGAACAGACTAATGTTGACTTGTAATAATTTTTATTATCATTATTCAATTTTACTTAATAATATCATTATTAAAAATAAAATATTATAATATAACTAGTTTTTAACCATATAATCCAAAATACCTTCTTTATTAACGCATGCGCAAACATATGAGCAGCTACAATAAATTATATGGATGTAGAGGTTATATCCAATAAAATAAATTTACTATTACATTTAATAGAAAATATTTAATAACATATAAAATAAGATATCATATTAACACAGTAAATTATAATCACAATCATCATAGTATAATATTGATAGTATTTATTTTAGCAAATATTTTATCTATTTTAACTAATATATTATCAATTTAAACTGATATATTATCTATTTTAATTTTATATATATCAATAACATTTATTTATTGAATATTCATAATTCAACAAGATCATGATGCTACCAATATTATTATTTTTAAATATATTTAATAAAATTATATTATTTTATATTGATTTTAATCCATATAAAAACTCATTTTTATTTTATCTTTATTTCTCAACAGACAAATTCAATTTTTATTAATTACGCATGCGCGCAATTAATAAAAACAGTTCAAAAATAAAGATAATAAACTGTTTTATTATGTTTTCTCTATTAATATAAATATAATTACCTTATATAATTAAATAAATATGTAAATAAATCAATTTGTTATACATAAGAATGGTAAATTAATTTATTAAAGTAAGTTTAAGATATGAAAAATATAAATAGTAGTCAACTATATTAGAATAAATTATTTAATTAATTTAAATAATAATATAAGACTCTATTTTTATAATAATAACAAGTTATAGAATATATAAATAAACTAGTATAATTATATTAGACAGTTGAAATGTTTGATTATATAGGTTGAGATCCATTTAGAGTTATTTTTGTAGACCATAAAGAAACATATATTTAATTATTTTTACTATCATTCAAAGCCTTAAACAAACCAGCCAATTCATATAAAGTTAAAACAGTACTAGAAAGTAGACTAACAATTGCAAATATCATGTGAATTAGTTTTGTTACATAGAATGTGTATGTTTTCATTTTTATTTCATAGACAGAACATAATCCAGAAATGATACTAACAATAAATATAAAGAAGTTTATTGATGATAACAATCTTAGATCTCTCATTATATGAGGTAAATTAAAATATGCACACTTTGCCTTGATATATATATCAATAAATTCTATAAATATAACAACAATCATAGCAAAAGCAATAGTTGTTTTGATTATAATTAGGTTTCTGGTTTTATTATTAATACATAAACAACTATTAATCCAGCATGTATCAAAAAATAATACCAAAAATTGTCCAATAAATGAAACTATTATTAAACCTCTTATTATAAAGTCATACGATATAAGATAATGGTAACATAATTTTGAAGTTTCATGTGGTAAAAAGTCTTCATACTTACGAACTATATAATATAATTAAAACATATCAATTGAAATTATTTACCATATAATTTCCAACCAAATGGATTAAAAATAAAATCATATAGTAGTTTCTAGTGAAAAAAAAACACATAAGAAAATCCAATACTTTATACAAAAATAGTAACTGTACTTCAGCTATTGCTGAACCAATTCCTTTTAACACACTGTTAATGAAATTTTTAATAATATTTGCAAATACAGTTTGATATAGTAATAGAATATGAATAAGAAGAACCGGCCATATGACATTCATTTAGCTACAAAATTTTTTTTTAATATTTATCTCAAATAGGGGGTGGTATATTTTAGTTAATATTGATTATGTTATAAAGTGATAGATGCGAATTAAACCAACACCAAGGAGTAAGGTCACTTTTAGTTCAATAGATTATACGCGAATGGTTTTATTAAAGGGTTTTTTGTCCATATTTCTATCTTTTATATTTAGAATATCTATATATTCAAAAAAATTTTATGTAACTATTAGTTTTTATGTTTAAATCATTATAATAGTTTTACACACAAGAATAAAATCAATTAAATTAACCTTATTACTATTATTATTATTATTAATATTTTATTGTATGTTTATAATATTATTTTTTAAATTAAGTGACTAATCAATAAAAAAAATCTATTCTACATTATATCACATTTCTAATATAGAATAAAAATCATATATAGCAATATACTCTAGATTAATAGGAAATTCAACCTTTGACAGTGATTTGTATACTTTATTTTATTGATATTGGTCCTATATCCACATTAATAGTCTAAACATAGTAGTTGGATTTCTTTGTATTTACTATTGAGAATATATAACACTTTAAATAGGATTTAATAAGTAACTTACTAATAAAATAATACCAATATTTACATTATTAATTTCATTTAAATATATCATTTTATAAATATATTCATTATTTTGTAGTAAAAATATGGTTTTTATGCTTAATCATTATTTAAATTATTATTATTATGTATATTACCATTATTTAAATTATTATTCATTATTGCTTTCTCATTTCATTCCTAATTCTTCTTAAACTAAGTACAAGATTATGATTTATCTAACTAATAATAATCGTTGATATTGTTATTAACTTTTTCATCTATAATAGTTGCTCAATAGCTATCAAATGTATTAATAAATGCATAATATTTAAATTAAAACAAACAAAAACTATAAAATAGGCTAAAATTTTATATAATAAAATGAGTATCCATTTAAAAATGCTTAAAAAGATTATAAAATAAATCTTTCATTAAGAGTTTTATATTGGTAGATATAAATGATAATAATATAAATAAAAAATAAACTAGAAATAGTATATTTAATTAGTCTAATGATATATACTTATATGTATGTGTATATATAAAAATTTTATTTATAATTGTTATACTAACAAGCTAATTATAATAATATCTTTAAATCAGATAATAAATGTAGTATAAACATAATTTTTATCCATTTGATATTATATAAACAAAAATCAAGTATATATTTATGCAATGATATAGATTAATGCACAATTTTTACTAAATTAATTTTTTTAATTATAAAACGATAAATCATATTAAATTTTATTTTAATAATTTTTTTATTTACTACATTATAGAAATATAGCATATTATATAAATGTAAAATTAAAAGGTTGCTAATTACCTGTAATAATTAGTTTCGAATGATATCGTCCAATCTCTTAGTTAAATTATTGATCCATTAGTTTCCTGAACTAATGAGAATGTTATATTTTAACAATATAGGATGGAAAAATTTAATTTTTTATATCATGACAGCGATTGGAATTGGTTTTTTTATAGCATTAGTTCAAATTGCTTTCACAAGATATAACTCTACTATAACACAATATAACAATCCAGAATTAATAAAAAATGGAATTCTAAAATATGGAACACCAAGTATATTGTTTTTTATTAATTTATGATATAAAATAATATTAAAAAAATAGGTTTTTTCTCAAACATATAATTATTAAATTAT